>JAZAVJ010000318.1:0-44914 GCA_037954315.1 Neonectria punicea | reverse complement strand
AGCGTTGGCGAATCCATCCCTCCCGCCAGGCCGACATGTGATGGCGATAGCGATGGATGGCTGCTTTTTGTGATACCTCTTCCCTCTTGGCCTCTGCCCTCTGTTTCAGTCTTCCGGGCTTGTACCACGCCGTCTGGATTCGGACAGCAGCCAGTCCTTATCGTCACATAGCGGCGGCCTCTTTCGAACGCAGGGAGGGACGGGCGGCAGAAGGCGTGCAGAAGCTAGAAGGGTAGACCACTACTATCCCTGGCTTGCCACATGCCTCCATGCAGCAGTAAGTTAGACTAAGACAAGCCGTCGTACAGTTGTGCCCAACGTTTGAGCGGTGCCCCGACGTCGACCACTGTGATTCGATCACGTCCCTTGGGTTGGGTGCACAGTCCGCGTAGGCATCAGATGCATCAGAAAAAAAAAAGAAGAAAAAAAGGAAGAGAAGGGCCAGAAGCAGGGAACCGGCCGGGAGCAGTCTCTGCCCTTGCAGGCCCGTCCAGAAATTCCAAACGCAACCCCGGGAGAAAACCAAGGGCGTGGTAATTAACTGGGCGCAACCGAACGGTTGGGTCGCGATCCGTGACCCTATAGCTGGTCGTCGAAATAACCCGGGCCAGGGAGGCCCCGGACGAGGGCATCCCCATCCCGGCTCCCGCGAGCCCGCAAGCCCGTTTGTGTCGAGAGCGTCCTCATCTGGACAATTTCCCAAGCCCCAGGGAGGTTGATTAGGGACCCCGGCCAAGCGCGCCAGGGCCTGCGACAGTGCGAAAATGTCATCTTGGGCCCGTCCCCTCGTCGCTTGGCGCCCGCACTAAGACGCTCGCCATCCTTGCCAAGCGCCGCCAGGGGAGCGAAGCAAACGAAGCCGGCAGACGAAGAGGGGGGTGCGGCCGGGGAGGGGGCAGACCTGCGAGATTGATTGACTGGTGCCCGATCTCACCTGGTGCAACACTACGACACCAAATCTTAGTCAAATCTTAGATCTCTGCTTGGAGGACTATGGCGGAGGGATCAGGGTCATGGGTGCTTGTCCCCTCCCGGCTGCCGCGTTCCTTAGTTCTCAGTCTCCTAGACGCTCGAGACAAGGGCTCGCCTGCCAGAAACCCAATCATCGAGATGCTCGCTCCTCGTGGCCGAAGCCCTCGAAGCCCAATGCCGTCTTCCGCCCAACCTGACATGCCTCTGCGGCTCTGACCCCTGTCCAGCCGCCGGGAAAAGCACAGAGCCTCATCTCTCAGTTACGACGGCCCTTCCGGGTGCGGTGACTACTAGCTGGGGTGTTCAAGCCCGGGGGAAAGTAGAGAGCAGAGAGTCGAAACCATCGCGTACGTATCAGCGTAGCCTGTCCTCTCGAGTCGCACCGGGGGGGCCATGACTGCAGTCGGACTCCGGAGTGCAAGAAGCTTCCCCAGTCCCACTTCTTCGCGCTCCAGAGACCTCAACTAACAAGGGTGATCGTCGCCTCCGGGGGTCTTGGCGGCGTGCACAGCTCCCGCCATTGCGTGTCGTCGTGACGATGGCTCGTCCTTATCAGCACGCACGAGCTTGTCTCTGCGGGTCGTTTGTGCTCCCTGGAGCGGAGCAGCCTGTGTAGGTTTCCGAGACAGGGTCGAGCATCAACCTCTGGCTCGCTCTGCACAGCCCCTGTCTGGATGTGTTATAAGGCACAAGGCATGCCGCTTGTGCAGAACCGATGCCCCAAGCAACTCGACAACTCCCCAGCTGACCAGACCTTTTCACTATGGCCTCCATCTTTGTCCGCCAGGACGTCAGTCCGGAACTGTGCCTGAAATATGCCCAGTTCGCTTCGCACATGGTGAGGTGGCAGTTCAAGATCATCTACTGGTCCCTGTTCTTCTCCAACCTATTTGTGCTGTTCCTCGCCTCCTGGACCTATACTCGGTGCGTCCCCTTTCCAAAGACTCCTGAAGTTGACCGGCTCTAACATGTATCTACAGAGGACAGGATACCCTCGAACGATTCAGCACCACCTCTTCCAAGCGCTACAAGCGTCTCCGACAGTCCATCTTCCTCTGTCTAGGATGTGTCGCCGTGTCGACCGTCATTGTCATCATGGAGGCGTACGCCATTATGGCCCTCCAATTCTGTGACGGCGAGGATCTCATCTCACTGTACTGGTCCACCTGGACCATGATCCAGGTCGGATCTCTCATCGCCATGGTCGGCATCATCCTTGCCCTCCTTAACTCGTTGAGCAACCGACGTCACCCGTGAGTACCCCGACACAACCATCCCGAACAATGACTGACCTGGACATAGTCCGTGGGCACTCGCTTTGGGAACACCCGTTCTCGTCATCGCAGGCCTGCTCCACCTCATCCACTCCTGCACGAGACAGAGAATCAAGAAGCAGATGCAGAAGAGGATCGATCTGGACGACGACGCATGCGGCGGTCCTCCCATGAGCCAAGCGTACGTACCCAACCCAGACTTCAATGAGTCTTACTCATGAGACACGACTGACATCATCCAGAAACACCATCCAAGTCAACCCCGATGACGAGCCCGACGAGGAGTTCCCAGCCGAAGTCGTCGGGTTCACAATCGACGGCGGCCCGATTATCCGCTTCACAAACTCCGTGCCCGACCCCCTCCCCAACCACGCCCAGGTCCTCGGGTACTGTGCAGACAGCCGACCGATTGTCATTTGCCGCCGGGACGCGATCCAGCTGATGATCCCGTCGCCTCGGCCCGTGATGCGGTCTACGATCCCGAGCTGCGAGAAGCAGCCCGAGAAGCAAACGTCTTGAACGGGCGTGCCGTTCCGGTTGCAGTCGCTGTCAGAAGCAGCATCCCGATCGATACCAGCGTCGATTCAGTCGCGCACTCTGCCGAGTCCAGTAGGATGGCGGATCACATTAACCATGATGCCGCATTAAGACCACCAAGGGTGGTCTCAAACCGAACATGTCCCGCATATGATCTGGACATGTGTTGTCCTTTGAAGGATGGCGCTGACAGTCTCAGACTTTGCTTGATGTACAATCCCAAGCTGGTCCTTGAGACATGTCGCATTGGTTGGAGTCTTGCCAAGGCACGCGGCGTAAGATTCCAACCCAAGCTCACCTATCTATTGGTGTTTATGCTCGACCCTCAATTAGAAGATTGCCTTATCAACAGGTGTCTCGACATGCAATGATGAGTTTGGTAAATGGAAGTGTTTACCATGGACATTCCATTGCATGTCGCTGCGCACCAGTCACTCGCTTCCGGGCGTAGCCAAGACGTCTAGAAGATCGTCCACCATGCTCGTCTCCGGTGCCAACACACCTAGCGATAGGCTGTGGTATGAACCATCTCCATTTGGCCTCCACACGACGGATGTGTTTACATCCGGCGAGCCAGTCCAGGCGTGGGCATCACGGCGACGGAACCTGTCCGACTGCGCCACCATGACCTCACTCCTTGAAGCTCTACTTAATCAGTAGCTATTGCTGCATCTTTTTTTACTGTCTTTATTGCATCTTTTTTTGCTGTCTTTACTGCATCTTTTACTGCATCTTGTTTTGTTTTCATCACCGTTGTTATTGGGTTGTTGTGTGGGAATAGTAGGTCAGCTTCTGTGGTTGAAGCTGAACCAAACACTAGCTGGACTGGATGCTTCTTCTTCTTTTATCTGTTTTACTATTAGTTTTCTTTCAAGTCTTACATCCTAGTTGTCGAGTAGTTAATATTTGAGAATGATACCATACATCACACAGACTCGCGCACGCCTTTCTTTTGTGACGTTACGGTGTAATGTGAAGAGTGGCACACGGTTGGCTCGTCACGTCAACCTTGGCTGAGTACTCGCAGTAAACGTAGGCGATGGATGATACGCAATGTTAATTGAGTTGGGCTGTCTTGAGTCTCCTCTAAGGGATAACGAAATACGCTGTAAGTTCATAGTGATAAGCTACTCTTAGTTGACTCGTTCGAGAATTATGTCTAGGAATCCTCCGTCTTCTGTGCTTCCAGAACTTTTTCTGTGCTCCTTGGTACCGTCGGTGAAGCCTTCAACTGTGATACAGCGAGTGTTGAGCCGAGGAATGACAGCATGAAGCCCTATTCGCGGAGCTACCGACCTTGTGTTAGCGGGCCATCCACTATGACATAGCAGCTTGCAGAGGAGAGAGTCACTGAAGCCCCTCCCCCTCCTCGTCTTACCCCTCTATAATCTTCCCCCACCTCCTCCACTCCCTCCTCCATCAACTCCTCGGTCCTTTCGCCTGCGTTCCCCTCACGTCGAATCTTCTCCAACTGGATCGAGTTAGAGCAGAGGAGGGGCACATCTCCGTCAACGGCGACCAATCCGTCGACGAGATTAGTAAAACACAGTGCTTTCTAAGCAACACCAACAACTCCATCATCCATTGGATTCTTGTCGACTTCTCGAGTCAGACCTTTCTCCTCCGACATCGCGCACCTGAACCACTCATTCGACAGGTTCACTCCTCGATCCAACCATTCCTTCGCCTTGTTTCCTGCGCAAAGAAGAAGACATCGCCCCGTCCTCGCTGAATCCGCTTTCGCATCGCTCGCCGCCTTTGCTATTTCTTGAAGCCTTCGACAACCACGTACCATCGCAATAACCATGGGTCTTGAAAAGGTCAAGCATGTGGTCCTGGTTAGTTCAGCCCTTCCTGTCCTTGACCTCCCGGCTGACATGGGGCCAGGTGCTGTCAGGCAAAGGTGGAGTCGGCAAGTCGTCCGTCACCACGCAGCTCGCGCTCTCCCTCTGCCTCGCCGGCTACTCCGTTGGCATTCTCGATGTCGATCTGACGGGCCCGTCGATTCCGCGCATGCTCTCGATCGAGGACTCCAAGGTGACGCAGGTTCCAGGAGGCTGGGCGCCGGTCCTAGTGCACGACGCAGACGAGAGCCAGGGCCTGGGGAGTCTCCATGCCATGAGCCTGGGGTTCCTGCTGCCCAAGCGGGGCGACGCCGTCGTCTGGAGGGGCCCCAAGAAGACGGCCATGATCCGACAATTCCTCAAGGACGTGCTCTGGCAAGAGACGGACTTTCTGCTGATTGACACGCCCCCGGGCACCAGCGACGAGCACATCTCCCTCGCCGAGACGCTGCAGCGAGACGCCAAGCCAGGCCAGGTCGCCGGCGCCGTCGTCGTCACCACGCCGCAGGCGGTCGCGACGGCCGACGTTCGCAAGGAGCTCAACTTTTGCACCAAGACGAGCATCCGGGTGCTCGGCGTGGTCGAGAACATGAGCGGCTACGTCTGCCCACACTGCTCCGAGTGCACCGACATCTTTGGATCGGGCGGCGGACGGTCAATGGCGGACGAGTTCCATGTGCCGTTTCTGGGATCCGTGCCCATGGACTCGCAGTTTATCACGTTGATCGAGGAGGGAACGAGGCCATGCTATCCGACAGGCACCAAGATCAACGGCCAGGACATTTCCACTCCCCGGGCGGAGGCGCAAGCGCAGGGGACAGAAACCGCGGTGAACGGGACTGGGAGCGTTGGCATGGACGCAGACGGGAACAGGGAAGGGAGCTTGGTCAACAAGTACCGGGATTGCTCGCTGTACCACGTCTTCGGGGACATTACCGGCAAGGTGAGGGCGAATGTGGCCAGCGATGGGCAGACTTGAGGAGGGAGTCATCCGTCCACGTTTGGTCGAAACGCTGCAAGAGTCCAACCCTGCCTGAGGCCCCCCACACAAAGACTTCCGTGTCGGGCCGTCGCCCGGTTTTTATTCATGATACATTTAGCTCGAGCGCCAACAATGCGCCAACACAACCGGACACGCTCGACACGACATGTGTGGAGGTCTGGAGGATGCTGACCGGCAAATGTCAGGCCAGCTGCACGGGCAAGGAGTCGAGTTGATTCGCCGGGGCAGGCAAGCGACGGCGGTTTGCGTGATACAGCAGGCTACGCGTCCGTTTTGGTTCTGGAGGCAAGAGTTGGCGTTTGCAGATGCTTGCGCACACGCGGATCATGGGTTTACGATGACGGCGCGAGATGCAATTCTGGCTTTCTGAGTCGCGTTTGTGGTAGGACGCCCGGCTGCAACACGCACGCAGCATGCATTTGTGGTGGTTGGTTACCCCGGACGGACAGACAGAAGACAGACAAAGACGCCAGCACAGAAGGGACACAATGGGCTGTGTGCGGCGTGTTACGTACAGCTTACTCACTGTGCTCCAGGCACAACTGCACAGCTCCAGGCGTCATGGCCATGGCTCCAGCGGGTGTGCCCTAGGAACGCTTCCGAGATCCAATAGCAGCTGCAGCAGCGTCTCGGATGACGAAATAAAACCAGGGCCAGTGGCCAACGACTAGACTCCCGGGAGTGCATGGAACCAAAGCCGCAGCACAAACCCAGAGCCCCACTCGTCTTTTTTCTGTTGTTTCCGTTCCCTGAAGCTTCTCCTTTGTGGCCCAGTTCCCAGTCCGGAGTTGCACTAGCAGACATTTTGTTGTACAGTAGCGGTTAGCTCACTGGCCACAAGGTGCCCATGGAGGAAATGGGCTGCAGAAGAAGAAAAAAAGAGGTAGAAAACTACACCCAACTTTGGACAGACGGGCAAGGAGAAAAAAAATGCACGACCCCATGTTAGGCAGGCACGACGCCCCTAGGGAAGGAGCGGCCCTTAGCTCCTGCCCAGCCGCTGCATGAGTGGCAGAGCAGCAGCACAGGCGTGCAGAGTGCAGACGGACAGTGCACGTCCATCCACCTTTTTTTTTTCTCTTCCCACCTAGAAATTTACTTCTCGGTCCTGTCGTCTCCTCCACCACCACCGCCAACCACAACCACCACAAAACAACCCCTCAAACCCTCCAAAAATCTCTCACCGACTCTCCCAAACAAACCGTGCTTGCTCGTTCCTGCACAAAGACCTCTGCTGCTGCTCCCCGTTGTCCTCGTCTCGCCCTCGTCTACCGCGGAATCCGTTTCCTCGAAACCACCCCGCCAAATCCCGCCGCCAGCGTCATCGCTTGCTTGCTTGCTTGCTTGCTTGCATTCTCGCCTCCGTCCTCGCGCGACCGTCTCCTCGAAACCATCGCCGCCATAGCTCCCCCAGACCCGTGCAATTCGATGTCGAATAAACGAGTCTAACTCTCACCATTGTCCCAAAGACACCTCGACGGCCGTAGTTCTCGACCGTCGCCCAGCCCTTCTCCCGTCCTCTTCCCGGGTTCCATGCGACCCACAGATCTCCTGCGCTTCCTCTTCTCCCGACCATCCAAGTATGTCCGCTCCTGTGTATCTGTCTGTTGTTGTTCTCTTCGTTTACTGACATCCATCTCCAACAGGCCCCGATAGCACCCCTTTAAAGTAAGGCATATATCAAACCGTCGATATCGACACCATCACCTCCTCGACCCCCCCGACCCGAATCCGCTCCTCGCAGACTCGGTTCTCTCACCACCGTCCATCATTCCGTCGCAAGAGCGGTTCATCCACGTGTCCTGCCTCCGACCCCCTTAACGTCCCCTCGAGAGACGTTAGCCGCTTCCACACACGACGTATTGCTGCTGGCTCCGCCAGCATTTGACAAGACCCCATTCCTGTGGGCCTACTCTCTCAAACAGACGCCGCATAGTCTGTTTGAGCGGCAGCTAGTGCTCCGCGGACTCTGCCATCTGGGCAAAGAAATCCGAAAGCCGTCCTTGCTGTTCCACTGAGACATTCGCCGGCCACTCGCCAAGGCATCCAATTCCGAGCATGTTCGCCCCCCATGTCCCCAGCAACTACACCTTCTCGCCGTCCTCGGCCACTCCTCATCTGACAATCAACCATGATGTGGCCGCCGACCTGGACTCTAGCAATGCCTTTGAGGGTACGTTTTGACTCTTTCCGCCTCTGTTCATCCGCTAACATGGCACAGGACCTGAGAAGCTGCTCGAGGTTTGGTTCGCCCCAAGCCCCACGGCTCTGCCTCCCACTGCCCCGTCCAATGGCTTGAAGGCTGTCCCTGCCGATACCTGGGTCGGAATGCTCGACATGGTCAACTGCAAGATCCTGTCCGTCCTCGAGTCGGACAATATGGATGCATACCTCCTGTCCGAGTCCAGCATGTTCGTCTTCCCTCACAAGATCATCCTGAAGACGTGCGGAACTACGACTCTCCTTCTCGGACTTCAGCGCATGCTTCATATCGCGGCTGTCGACGCTGGCTTCCCCTTTCACAATGCCAACTCAGTCAACGACATCCGCGCCGCGGCAACCCCTTACCGGGTCTTCTACAGTCGCAAGAACTTCCTCTTCCCCCACAAGCAGCAGGGACCACACCGCAGCTGGAAGCAGGAGGTCAAGTATCTTGACGACATGTTTGAGGGAGGCAGCGCGTACATGGTCGGCAAGATGAACGGGGACCACTGGTACCTGTACCTCACGTCCCCAAACCAGCAGGCCCTCACTCCTCCCCGGACCCCAGAGTCCGAGGCCGAGACCGGACCGCTGACTCGGATTCCCGTCGGAACCAGCTCTTTTGGTACTGGTCCCAACGGTCATCCCGACGAGACGCTCGAAATCCTCATGACGGACCTCGATCCTGAGAACGCGAAGCAGTTCTACCTGTCGCACGCGAGTGCGGTCGCCAGCGACAGGCTTTCTGCTGAGGCTCAGGATGCCCGAAAGAAGGCCATTGACAGCCTCGGCGGGCTTGCTGACACATTGGACGAAGTGGACGTCTTCAGCAACGGGGCCGACCAGGAATTCGACACCAACACTCTCGACTCCATCGAGGAGTTGACCACCGAGGGCCACGCTCTGGGAACCGTCGTTTCCGAGAGCTGCGGTCTGTCGGGCGTCTACCCCACCTCCGAGTATCCCGATGCTCGCGTGGATGCCTATCTCTTCAGCCCCTGTGGGTTTTCTGCCAACGGCGTCATCCCGTCTGCCCCCTCCACTCAGCCGGAGGGTGTTCAGACCAAGTCTGAGCATTACTTTACTGTTCATGTGACGCCCGAGCCCGAATGCTCCTTTGCTTCGTTTGAGACCAATGTCCCTGGCGGTCAAAGCGGACGCACCACCGCCGATATCATCGAGCAGGTCGTCAGCATCTTCCGCCCCGGTCGCTTCAGCGTCACCCTCTTCCAAGACAAGGGCCAGACTGCCAACCCGTATGGCATGGGCAATGACGAGACCAAGGCATGGGCTGCCCACAGGCTCGTTGACCCAGTCCGAGGCTACCGACGAATTGATCGAATTGTCCACGACTTTGAGGACTACGATCTCGTCTTCCGCTTCTACGAGAGAGAGGGGTGGGCTGGTGGCAAGTCTGCCAGGGTTGGCGAGCCCATGTAAGCGAGGCCAGTGCTGCGGCCTTTGTTGACATGGGTTTAAGAACCATTGTGATTTGGAATGTTTGTTTTCGAGTTTTCTACTGCCTCGTTTGTCGTTCTACGTGTTGGACATTCCTTTGATGGATAACTAGTATTGAGACGCTCGCTTGATGACCTGATTATGGTGCGGATGATGGGTTTCTCGGGTTCTCGCCGACGCGATGTTTGGGAGGGATTAGCCGGCATTATCAATTTACATCCGCTCTTTGAATGCCTAAACACAGTTTGCCTGGTTTGCCTGGTTCGCCTGAAGAGGTCCCAGTGATTTAAAGTGTTTATGCTATTTTGTATTCGGATGAAATAAATATTCACTCCTTGAATGCGATTTCTCAGTAAACTTGCTCGATATTCGTAGCGACCACCCGACTAGACGAGAAAGAGTGAATTGAGATGGCCCAAGCGCCCAGTTTTGGTGCGATAACGATAAGCCCATCAGCACGTGATTGCTATCTCGCATCGGCCCAAATTTTTTCTGCTAGCTTTGGCACCTTGACGAGAAAAGTCAACATCACGAACCTCACGAACCTCACACACTCCGAAGCAACCAAAACCGCCCACGATGCATCTGATGTACACGCTCGACGCCAATGGCAACCGCCTCTACACCCTCAAGAAGGTGGCGCAGGGCCAGGTCACCAAGTCCGCGCACCCCGCGCGCTTCTCGCCCGACGACAAGTGGTCGCGCCAGCGTGTCACCCTCAAGCGCCGCTTCGGCCTGCTGCTGACCCAGCAGAGTGAGTCTCTCTGATGTCTGGATGTGGTTGGAACGGGTGCTAATTCGTGTGACAGAGGAGGAGTAAGCTCTGTTCGAACGACGGAAGTAGGGGAGGACGAAACGAGACGAGAGGTGGATTGGCGTTTCTAGGTCACATCACACAGAAGGCGTTTTTTATGGCACAGGGATCAGATACATGTGAACAAAAAAGACTACTGGCATTCCATCTATCGATTTCTATTTTGACTGAGGTGCTTTGCTCAGTGCTTGCGCTTGGAATTGACCGTCCGTCCCGCTCCCACGCGAATCTTGCCGTTGCCTCCGGACCGGTGGCCGCTCAGGAGGTCCGGCAGGTAGTCCTGGTCCATGATGTCCTTCTTGCGGGCGCGGCGCTGCTCCTCGCCGGCGCGGGTGAACTCCTTCTGGTCCTCGGCGAGGATGAGCCCGTTGCCCCAGTTGCCCTTGCCGGCGGCGTTCTTGGGCAGGCGGCCGTTGGCGCTGCCGTGGACGGGCTTGGGCACGCTGTAGACGTTGCCGCGGTTGTTCCACTGGAAGTTCTTCTTGAGGTGGACGCGGAAGACGCCGTGGCTGTCGGTGGAGCAGCTGGTGCGGTTGAGGGTGGGCTGGCCGCACGACGGGCAGAACTGGCGGTTCATGTCCTTGCTGATGGTGAAGCAGCCGTGGCACCGCAGCACCCAGTTCTTGAGGTGGGTGATGCGGGCGAGCGAGGGCGCCACGAGGTTGAGGTTGATGCGCAGCGCGACGTTCTGCATGGCGTAGTCGGACGTGAGCACCGCGGCCTGCAGCGTCTTCTGGAGGGGCTGCGAGGGCGTGGCGGAGCCGGGGTTTGCGGTCTGGTGCTTCTTGAGGTTGGAGGGCGTGATCCAGCCGCCCTCGTCGTCGGAGGCTTTGCCGGAATCGGAGGCTTCTTCGGCTTCTTCGACGACGTCGGCCTTGGTGTCTGTGGTTTCTGTGGTTTCTGGGACGGCCGCGGGTTGTGTGTCATCACCTACCGGTGTCTCCGACTCGATCGTCAACTGGTGTACGCCGTCCTCGAGTGACTGTGCCTCCTCTGCTTGCGCGGGCTCCCCTTCTACGGGCACCTCGGGCGCTGATGTGCTGGTTTCCTCTGTGGATGTCGTAGCATCTCCCTCCTCCTTCTTGTCCTGGTTCGGGCTCCCGTTCAACCGCTTCTGCCCAGGCGTGTGGCGCAGCCGCCAATCGCCGTCGTTGCGCTCGCACTCGAGCTCATACCCCAGAGCCAGGACCTCGATATCGGGCCTGCTCAGCACGGCCAGGTCGCCGGTGCGGCGGGCGAAGGCGGTGATGAACTTGACGCTCTCGGGGCGGGGGGAGCGCAGGGTGACGAAGGGGAGCAGGGTGGTCTCGACGCGGGAGCGGGTGGCGGCGTCGCGGATCTCGGAGATGATGCAGGGCAGCGTGTAGAGGTGCTCGGCCTTGGCGCGCAGCGTGTTGGCGGGCGGGTCGTTCTTGATCAGCGGGCCGGTGTCGAGGACGAGGCTGTGGATGGGTTTGAGGGTGGGTTCTGGAGTCGCGGCGGCGGCGGTGGTTGCCATGATGGCGGTTGGGTGATGGTCCTGAAATGGACGAGGTACGTGTGCTTTGGTTCCTTCTCGGTTGTTCTTTGCGGGTGTGAGGTCTCTCGATAATTGCGAATAATCGTAAATCCACGGTGTTAATCCGGTTTGTGTGACTGGGTCTTTCTTTCGGCTTGATGCTGGTGTGGGGTTTGGGCTGTGATGGAAATTCTGGTGGTGTTGATCGCGGGGCAGGCTTTTTTGTGCGATAAGATAAGGATACTCTTGATAAGATAAACAAATAGTTGGTTATCTTAAGTAGTGAGTGAAGTGAAGTGAACGATTGGAGGGACCAAAAGACCATTCGAATTGCCTCCTGCTAATCTTCAAAGCCAATTGCAAAATGCAATTGTATCTCGCTAAATGTTAGAGGTTTCCAATGCGATGGCCCTTTACTGCAACGGACTGTCCATTGATACACTTGGCTTGCAATTGGACTCATCCAGCAATCTCACAATATTCATCTACTCCCAGGTAGGCCAACTTCAGCTACCCTAGACCTTCACCCATGCCTCCATGTTTGACTTGACATTTATAAGGCGCCTTGATACGAGTGCTCTAGCTATCTCACTTAAGATACTGAGGTGGATTAAATCGCCTTTGCTCGTATATTTAGTTCTATCTAAGGCCTCCGTGCTCGAAGCAACGATAATTAGTGGTAGGCGCTGATTACTGTCTATGCTAGATGGTTGCAAGAGGTAAGGCACCCTCACGGGAGCTTCATTTCCTGGGCTCATCTACGTGATGTGGCTCGGAATTACAAGTGATATCGTTGGTAACCTTCTAAATCACATAGATGCCGAAAACATAGTGTCGTTTGGTCTACAAGATCCTGAATCACCAGCATCGACGTGCAGTTCTAAATATTTCTCATATCTCATCTCCTCGTCATAAATATATAGTTACACTCCCGCCCTCCTAAATGCTGGGACCGCCTCCACAGGGTCCAGCCTCCTCGTGCGTGTGCGAGCTGAGCCTCGACCGCTTGAAGAAGTCGGCGCGCTCGGCCGCCCACCGCCGGTGCTCCTTGTTGACGGGCTTCAGCGACCGGAAGCTCTTGGCGTACTTGGCGACCGAGTTGGCGATGCTCTTGGTGTTGAGCAGGTAGGCGTCGTGGGCCAGGTTGTTGATGTCGTCGCCGGCCTTGTGGTAGTTGACGTCGTACGCGACGCCGGCCTCGCCGCCGAACAGCGCCGCCTCCTCCTCCGTCTTGAGCACCTCGGCGCCGGTGAACAGGCCGCCGGACGGGATGCCGTTCTCGATGAAGGCGGCGTAGTCGGAGCGGCCGCTGAACTCGGAGGGCACGTGCGGGGTCTTGTTCTTGTCGAAGAACTTCTCAAAGTCCTCCTCGAGCACGTCGGAGCCGGCGGGGCCCGTGAGGTTGAAGGCGTCGCCGTCGCCGTCGTAGATGCCGTAGATGTAGTTGGGGCTGGCGATCTGCGGGCGGTGTTAGTTACGATCTGGCAAGGTGTGGAAGGCAAAGCATGGAAGACGCACCATGTCGAAGTTCAGGTAGGCTCGGATCTTGGACAGCTCGGTGGCGGAGCCGTTGACCGACTTGATGTACGCGTAGCTGCCCAGGAGGCCGAACTCCTCGGCGCTCCAGAAGGCGAAGCGGACGGCGTTCTTGACCTTGAAGTTGGCGAGAGCCACGGCAACGTTCAAGACGCCAATGGTACCGGAACCGTCGTCGCTGCGTCACAGTCAGCACACCGGAATGCCGTATTAATCCCAGGGCTCACTTACTTGATGCCGGGGCCAGCAGCCACCGAGTCGGAGTGTCCTCCCAAGACGAGGACGTTGTCGTGGTTGCCACCCTTGGTCTCAGCAATGACATTGAAGGTGACGCGCTCCTCGACAACAGCATCGACCTCGAGCTCGACGGTGACATCGCCAGCCGCAATCAGCGCAAGGATAGCCGTGCCGTCCTCCTGGCTAATGCCCACAATGGGAACATAGTCGCCAAACGGCTCGCCCAGAGTACCGCTCAGCTCGCCGGGCACGTTGTTGTAGACGATGATGCCCGTGGCACCAGCCGTCTTGGCGTTGATGGACTTCTGCGCAAAGGTGCAAGTGCCTCGCGACACCAGAGCGACATTGCCCTCGACCGTCGCCGGGTAGTCGGCGACGTCGCACCCGAGGTTCGGCACGGCGACCAGGGCGCCGCTGGCCGAGCCGCCGGGCGTGTAAGTCATGATGCCGGCGTCGACGTCATCGCCGTTGACGGTGACGACGGCGGTGCCCGAGGCGAAGAGCTCGGTGAAGGGCTGCTTGACCACGTCGTAGTAGTCGAGCGCCGTCAGCGTGTCGTAGAGGTAGTCGACGGTGGCGTTGTGGCCGCTGCTGCCAAAGGCGCGGTTGCCGCCGTGCGCGTCGGCGATGTCCTGGAGCTTCTGCGAGCCGGCGAGGAGGTCGTCCAGCTTGACCAGCTTCTGGAGCTTGTCCGACGTGACGTACTTCTTGGGCTTCGGCTTGGGGCTCCCGGCCAGGGCGGGCGCGGCGGCCAGGGCGAGGAGGGCGATGGCGGAGGTCCTCATGGTGGTGTGTTGAGGCTCGACGGGGACAATTGGGCTCCGGGAGGCAATGGCACGAGAGGCAATGGCGAGAAGCTTGCTGTTCTTCTTTTGCTTTCAGGGCCGACGTGACGATAGATATATTGCCCAGCAGCCGGCCCACGACATGTCGCACGCATCGTGCCGTTGCATCAATGCCCGGTCTATTCCTCCGCATGCATGCCAAACTCCGCCAATCACCAGCCCAACGCGCTCTGCGGCGAGCATCCCAAAGCGGCAGTTGTTCGGACGCTCAACGATCACCTTTGGCGTTTGCCGTCCTCGTCTTCCTGGGGAACTGCCTGTTCCAGTAAGTCGGCCGAGGCGACGCTGCACAAGTCCCACGTCACGGGGAACTTTGCAAGCGCTCGCACGACTCTAGGTTGAGAAGGGCAGGTCGCAGCGGCGGGGTGGCAATGCGAGTGAGGATGGCGCCTTGGTTTATCTGGGAAGCGAGGGACGTTTGTGCAGATAAGACGCCTGCCAAGTGTTTGTTTGTATCTTCTCCGCAGGACTATGGCCGTCTGTTTTGTGTTTATTACCGCCGCGATCAGCGACTGCGCCACTAGGTTAACCTTACCTTGCAAGCATAACTGGGGTCGATTCCTCATAACAAACCCGACATGGCGCAGTTATTGCGCGACGAGATTGCGCGACCCCTCCTGGACTATGGCATCTTTGACCATGGGACTGGCTGCAGCGGCCCGGTCACCTAGGGACCGAGGTTGCACGGCCTGAAGCCAAGACAAAAACCAGGTGAACATGAGCACTGAAGGCTGGATGAGGCCCGTATTGATCGACCGCTGAGTGGGGACCGAGGACAAAGCGTGATACGATCTCTCAATTAATCCTAACCCCAGCCGATCCTAACCTCTGGCAGAGCCCCCTCAGCTTAGACCTTAGGCTCTGGAATAGATCTTAGTCTTTCTCATGCTAGCCCGCTCCTCAATTGCACGATCCTGTCGTGACCACCATCGCCCACTGTATATCGATCATGGTGCGGAATTGATCTGCTAATTCCGCGGGCCGTCTGACGGTAATAAGGGAGCCAGATCGGATAGGGCGGAATGTGTCTGCGTGACAAGCAGAAACGCCCTTGATTCCCGCACACACTCGGCATCCTTCGTCCTCGCACCCAGGGTCAGCCCCGTTGCCGTAAGAGTGATGCGGCTGGTCTAAGAACCCCTCTGCTTCCTCCGTTTCATCCAGGCAGATCTCCCGGGATGCATCCTGCTCTACAGCTCGAGGCATCCAGCGGAACTGGAGCTGTATGTGACACCACCCAGAGTCGCTTGCGAAGATCGTGGTTACCTGATGTTTGAGACCTTTGCGGACTTCGGCCTTGTTACGGACAACCTCGGTTTTGGTAGGTTCGCGTGAAGAAACGGGAGGAGCTAGAGTATTAGGCTCTTCCTCAGTATCCGGCGCGGCAGGCTCGCTAGTGTCGTCCTCAAGGGGCCTCTTTCTGGATGGACTGGCTGTGGGACGATCTGTGCCTCCAGATTCCTCTGTTGCGAAGACTATTACTTATCAGTCATATACTTTCCAGGCCGAGCCAGGGAAGGGTGTGTGCTCACGATGGTTAACCAGCGAACCGAGCGGATCAGTGGCAAGCCCCAAACTGCACCAAGTAGAACAGTCCAAAGACGCGAGCGGCACAATCATCAAAAAGGAAAATTCCAGAGTCGCAATCTCCTCACTACGCTCATCTGGCCCTAGCCTTAGGCTGACGGGATATTTAGAAGGAGGTGCATACCTCACAGTATGTATGTAGAGGGCGAATCCATTTAAACTCAGCTAATAGTTAAGAGTAGCGCAAGCATTTAAGCCAATAGCTGAGTGGTAGTTCAAGAGTATACATCTAATATGCCTCATTTCAAAGAGGTAAAGCTAGAAGCTACTGCTCTTTACTAACGCGAGAGACTATAAACGAATTATACAGCTTTATCTCATTAAAACTTAACTACTTAAGGAGGCTAGCTACCTACTTAGGTACTTGGCGTTTCCATCGAACTTCTGACCTGAATGATGGTAGGTCTCCCGGCGACAGTAGAGACTACTGGCTCACGGAGGGGGAAGCACTGCGGCTGAGCTGACATGGCTAAGTGCAGCCCTTGTAAGTAGTCCTGAATCCTCGTGAACTCAGGCCTGGCGTCACGATAACAATTTCACGTGAAAGAGAAAGAATAATAACTACAATCATCCGTGTACGGTGGACAAAGCTGCCTGAGGGTAGGACTTTCAAAACTTAATCGTTGTTGTGGGACTTCGATGAGCGTGTATGACCCGTTCTTCACGATAAGCAACGGCCTTTTTTAGGAAATTAAATGGCTGCCGATGTTAAAACTTGACGCAAAAGCTAAAGTTAGGGTAATCTACGAACTTTACCTGGCACCCGCAAGAAGAAAACCTTTGTGGACATACCAGACCATCAACAAAAATGTTACCTGGAAGAGTTCAACTCGCATCCATATTGGCCCGTTTGGGTGGACGAAAGTCCGCATCAGTGGCATGTAGTCCGACTGCGCCGTCGCTAGTCTCACCAGGTTCGCGTTTCCTCGTCCTGCCGCGTTCTGGTTCTTCTTCGGCATCAACATTCGTCATGCCCGAGCGACGTTCAACCAAGGACCATGGATCACCGTGATAGCCACTATCTATGTTCGATAATAATTCATCATCACGCGAATCATGTTCTTCGTTCATAGTTTCTCTCTTGTCCTCGTCATGGGCTTCTCTACCTCTAGACTCCCCTCTCGACCTTTTCTTCGGGCTTTCACTCCTTGACCGAGCGGCGGCAAATATACGCCGGCACTTCTCTGGGTCGGCATTCTCGATGACGTGTTTTCGCAAGTCGGAGTTCCAAGTCAAGAGCCGCCGTGTTGTCAGAGTCGAGTAGAGAAATTCTCGAAAAACAGCTGGGGAGAAAATGGTCCAGGCGAACCGGGCAAACAGACATTCGACCGAGACAACCGACGGCAGGGTATGCAGTTCTCTGTTGTGCCACAGTTTCGGCAGCTGCTCGCTCGGGGTGGAGTTGAAGACGTGTCCGACCAGATGAGGTGCGGGTGCTGAGGTGGGTGAGCTGGCCATCTTTGGCACCATGCAAAAATGCCGTTCATCAAACATCCTGTGAATGTCGCTGCGGAGAGGGATAAAGTTGGCCGGTATGTTGATCGGGTCGGTGGAAAACAGGCTCGTCCGGCCGTACGAAGCCATCTTGTTGCTTGCCCACCAAGCGGACAGTGACGAGGGAACCAGATGAGCCATCTCAACGGCGTCGGCGTAATCGCTGAGACAACAGTGCCCGCTCGGGTTGGGCTGCACCCCAGCACGAAGAACTTCCAAGTACTTTTGAAGCAGTCTCCAGACAGGTGGCAGATTCCTATGAGGAAACCGCCAATCGGTAAAGCGTGGTATTACGGGGTATGGTTCGGTGCTAGCAGAGGTGGATGTCGATGGGAGATGGAAGAAGTAGTTATTCTCACGTAGGATGCCGTCGCCCGGCTGGTCAACTCGAGCAGCACCGCCCCGATCACTTGAGAAATAGCCATCCCATCGGTTCCCGGCGAGGATGGCGCAAGCCGTGTGTGCAGTATCGTAATGGATGCCGCCATTATCAAAGGCGGGCAGGGAGATTAGGACATCGCTGGTTTCTTCTTCTTCGTCTTCGTTGGGTACGATATAGCCTGGGTGCAAGAAATGGACTTGGCGTCGGGTTGATCCAATGAAGCTTCCGCCTAGAGCCTGCGGCTCGCTAATTGGCTTGCGAAGCATTGGGGGAGTAATCCTCAGTTGTTGAGGTAGTATTGTTTATTCATATTCGAGAACCCATCGTCGCGTGTCAGGACGTGGATCTGAGCGTCAGCTCGGACTAACCCTATTCCGGTTCTCGTCACGGTTGAATGCCAAGGGGATTTGTCAGCATTCAAACAAACCCACGGCATTTACAAGGGTGGGAACTACCGAGCTGAGTATCCGTATACTAAGGGCAACCAGAATAATCTATGCATAAGCTTATTCCGTTTGAGGAGGTATGGTTAGTGTTGCGTTCTCCTTCCTCCTTCGCATGCTGATGGAAACCTGGTCACACTCTATGAAGAGACTGAGAACTTCGGCAGCCAGTGACAATTGTGAGAAAGCAGAAATTTTCAGTCCCGAACGAATGGAGAAAATTCTCCCCTCAACGATGTGACACTACTAAGCTTTGTTAGGACTAGAACAGTAACTTAGGCAAAGCTAAGATGCTGATCCCTACCTCGTACGAAAAGAATTCGCATGTTGCTCCAATTAATGCATTCATATCTTATCGATCAGGACACACAGAATCTTATCAATCTCAAACAGCGCAACGTTGCGGCGAATCCAGGATGGCAAATTTGCACGCAGCCCGCATGTATAGGCATTGAATTAGCACAAAATGGGTTCTGTGGAGAGATTGTTCACAGGTCGGAATACGTACTCGTATAGCCCAACCTTTGAAAACTCTTCCCATGATTTCAGTCGATGCTTGATTGCCATGTAAGCTATCTATCTAATCTTTCGGAACAACAGAGAGAACCATAAGAACCAGTTACTAAATGGAACTGCCATTGCTCGTGATGGATAGTCATGACGCTGACAAACACCAAACCAAAGACACAACCGGAGCCGGAGCAAAGGAACTATTGGTCATGTTTCCGTTCTATATTGCGCGATTGGGGTGGGTTTGTTGGTGGAGTCTCTGGAGACTGCTCTCGGAAAGGCAAAAGCACGTTCTGGATGACCAGAACGGGAAAGCCTTACAGCACTGCCAAGATGCTAGATTGATAAGCCGGCAAAGACACTAGCGGTAATCACGATCGCTAAGAGCGCCTGAGGAAAAGGGTTACAACACCGGGGATTCTCATTGCCTGATGCTCTACGCGATACGCGGTTGTGTCTTTACCAACGAGCCGAAGTGGAGAGCCACTATAGGTCTCCGTAATGCCAAGATACACAGCCTCCTTCCAGCATACGCTACAGAGTAGATCCCGGGTCATCCCACGCGCATTGCCAACAGCTGAGCAGCTTTACATGGTTGTTCCATCACTACGCCGTCTTGAGATTGGCCTGGAACAGCCGTGAACCGACGGGTATCTGCCCGGACCGGGCTAGCGGCACGGATCTAACTAATCAAGTAATGTTAAAGAAGAAAAGCTTTCCCGCCATGCAGGGTTCCAGGGCTTTTTGATGCATAGCATGCGTGATATTCTACCCGAGCAGGCTATTTTGCGAGAGAAGAGCGGGAAAACAGACGCAAGGAGGATACTAGTAACTGTTCATGCACGGTACAAGAACTCCCTTACCGCTTGGCCACAAATGCTTGACCTTGATACTGGCACGTGGAGCAATTCCACCAACGTCGAGTTGTCTGTGACCACTCGGTCGACTTCTCGTCCTGGACAGCTGCAGTTAGAAGATGGGGGCTCATGCAAGCTAGTCTGTCCATCCGTCTAACCCTTCACGCTGATCAGCGGGCCGATGACCAAGGGACGGACGGGATTATCAAAGCTAACTAATATACGACGATTGAGTGGGTGTTTTTGTTTGCTCGGCGTTTCAGCATTGGCGGGTTAGGCAGGGCTGAATTAGTATAAAGTCACCCGGTCCCCTCAGCCCTGAATACCCCGTTGCTTGATGACCCTGCCCTTCCTCTCCTTGGTGTCTTCTTCTTTGATCCTGAACAACCAGGATCATACGAGACTTTCTTCTTGATCTGCCACTAGGCTCCACAAAGCCTTGAAGAGGAGCCATGTGGTCCTTTCGTTCACTTCCTGCAGTAGTAGCTGTTTCACTGCTTGCCTTTTTCCCACCGACTACAGCGGCCATAGAACTCCTCGAAGGTTACGGGCGAAACCCCTTCAAGCTACCATGTGGCCACGCATGCGTATACTGTGTCCCAACCATGCTGGAATGCCCCGAGTTCACGGGCTTGGCTCCGGAGGAATTAGCTCTGATGTCGCCTTCACCAGCCTGTATGGCCAACGACACTGCCTACTTGACCTCTATGGCCTGGTGCATCAAGACCCGCTGTGACGAGACCGAGCCGTTCAAGATTGCCGAGTTTTGGAACCGGGTCATGATCCCTGGCCTGGATGGCTCCGGTGCCGCGCTTCGATACTCTTACGACGAGGCTTTGGCGCAAGTTGACCGCAAATCCCCACCCGAGCCTCTCGACCCGACGGAATTTGTTCTCAACAGAACTGTTGCAATTTCGGATCCAGTATACATCAGCTTTTTGAACAGCGTCAAGGCATACCAAGCCAGTGGCAAGAACGAGTCTAAATATTCGTAGGTGCAAACCTTTCCAAGCTCTGTCCTTGCCTAACATCTCGTTCTACAGGCTTCTTGTATTTCTCTCTGGCGTCATCATCCCGATCGCATTCTCCTTTCTTCGTTTCCTCCCGTTCCCTGAACGCCTTCGAAGTAAATTTTATGCCTACCTTATCGATCCTCCTGCTTTCGGGAAACGACACAGCGTCGCTATTCTAGGCCTTGGCATCGTCCCAACGCGTGGACAGGCCCTTTTTATCCTGTACATCATCGCCATCAACGCCGTGGCTACGTTTGAAGGCTATCCGGAGTTTGCGCCCAACGGTCTTTATCCAGATCGCCCGTATGAGGTGAAGCGGCTGATTAGTGACCGCGCCGGGGTCATCGCCTTTGCAAACGTCCCCCTGATCATCCTCTATGCTGGGAGGAATAGCTTGCTACTGCGGCTGACCAACTGGTCTCATTCGACATTCCTTCTCCTCCATCGATGGATTGCTACGATCACTATCCTCCAAGTGGTTCTACACTCACTTATCTGGCTTCAGTTCATGGTCGAAACTGATTCTCATGCCATTGCTGTCACGTACCCCTACTGGTACTGGGGGATTGTCGGCACGGTTGCCTTCTCTCTGTTCCTCCCGTTCTCATTTCTTCCTGTCCGACGGGTCCTCTACGAAGTATTCCTGATTGCACACATCTGCTTGGCTGTGTTGGTTCTAGTGAGCTCTTGGTATCACATTTGGTACCTTTATGAGGATTCGAGTGGCTTCGAAGTCTGGCTGCTTATCGCCATTGCGGTTTGGGGCTACGAGAGACTTCTACGTATTCTCCGCATATCCAGACACGGCATCAAGAGGGCTTACATTGCACGCGTTGACGACGACAAGTATCTCCGGATCGATATCCCCGGGGTTACCGCCCATGGCCACTGCTTCGTCTACTTCCCTACCCTCACTTGGCGCGTGTGGGAGAACCACCCATTCTCTGTTGTCAACTGCAGCGCTGGCCAACTCCTCGGAAACAACACCGGCGATTCGCAGTCGAGCTCTCAGTCTCAATCTGACAACGAGGGTCCGTTCTTGGCGTCTGCGACTACTGACCCGGCTTCCAAGGAGACTGGCAATGTCGCTTCGAATACTCATGTCACAACACGCAAGAACACCCAGACTGGCATCACTCTTTTCATCCGACCTCAATCTGGGTTGACCAAACTTTTTGAGAACAAGATTGGCAATGAAGCTGGGGTTCCAATTCTTATTGAATGTTCTTACGGTCACGATGACAAGAGCCACTTCGCTCCCACTCCTCAATACCCGAATCTTCTCGTCATCGCGGGTGGTGTCGGTATCACTGGAGTGCTCCCTGCTCTCAACAGCTCTGTCTCTATGTTTTCACGCCCTCTAGGAACCACGAAGTTGTATTGGGGCATCAAGAGCCGTGGTCTCGTCGATGCCGTCAAAGGCATGATTGTCGGCGAGGATGCTAAGGGTGAAAAGAACAGAGAGGGTGCAGACACAAACTGGGGTCACATTGAAGCTCACACGTCAATTGGAGAGCGTATGGATATTAGACGCGTCCTGACTGATGAGCTGGAGCACGCTACTGGAGGCACAGTTGTGGTTGTCTGTGGGCCTCTGGCCATGTGCGACGAAGCTCGATATACTTGTGCGGCCCTAGCTCGACATGGAACCAAAGCTAGCATCAAGTACGTAGAGGAGTCATTCTCTTGGTAGCCTCGACATTTCCTACACAGAAAAGTCCATGAGCCAAATCACTCTCGTTCTCTGTGACGTAGGCTCTAGCAGGTGTCCCTGTGCAATACGAATATCATTCCCCAATTGCGCGCAAAGTAGGCCTATGAGAAGGCTTTGATGGCTTGGAATTAACTGCCGATAGGCTCGTTTTTTCTATTTGCTAAGAGGGTTGCCGTAGGATTTGAGATGATGTCACCGATACTACTGTAAGATTAGGGCTGTCCGAGACGACTTCGGAGACAATCACGTCAATCAGTGAGGTACCATGGTCGGAGAACTACGCAATTAAGATAGAAAGAAAGAATTAATTTAAGTAGAAAAGAACGTTTATATCAATCTAATCTTCATAGTACACAAAGCTCATAAATTCAGCAACAACTGTGCCAACCACGTGAAGAGCCAGAGGCGTCAAAGAGCATCACATCCCTTGACAGCTCCTCGAATAGATTTCTCCCCCGAATATCTCTGTTGCTGATAAATGAAATCCATCCAGTGCCCGTACAGCAAGTTGACAAATTATTTCTTGCTCTAGGTGGCGAAGCGGAATCGAGGACTCCTCTCACCCATGGCCTCAATCTCCTCCTCAGTCTTGCCCTCAATGAGGTAATCCTGCTTGCCTTCGTCGCGGAGCTTGTTCTGTCTCTTGAAGTGCAGGTGAAGGATGATGTTGAGGATGAGGGAGAAACCCAGCATGCCGATGCTGCCGGAGTAGCCAGGGACGAATCGAGGAGAGTCCTTGCTGGCGAACAGGAAGGGAGAGGCGACACCAGACGAGTTGCCAATGGTAAGATGCATGCCTGTTGAGAAAGCACGCTTTCCGTACCGAGGGTTGTTGGTAGGGACCCAGGCAAACGAGACGCCGGCGCCGGCGAAGATGCCGATGGACACGAAGCAGCAGCCAGCGTAGCCTACAGCGTTGCCCTTGTTTGAGAGGAGCATGCCGTAGCCGACCATGGACGAGACAATAGAGCCCATGATGAAGTAGCCCCGACGCTGGGTGACATCGCTGAGACGGGCACAGATGATGTACACAACAGCACCAACGGTGTAGACAGGTATCGTCATGGCCTGAACCTCAGCAGGGCTCCATTCGCCCATGCCGTTGATGATGGTGGGGAGGAAGACGACGAAGGAGTAGAGCATGGTCAGCAGCGGGAAGAGGGCGAAGCAGTAAGCCCAGGTCGTCCAGTCCTTGATGCCGTCCTTGACGTCGTCCCACATCAGCTGGCGAAGGTTAGGAGCCCTGCCGATCTGAGCGTTGTGGATCTTGACGAGGTTGGCCTTGTCCTCGGCGGTGAGGAACTTGGCGCTTTCGGGACTGTTGGGGAGGACAAAGGGGATGACGACTCCAGTGACGAGGGTAGGGATGCCGTTGATGAGGATGATCCATCTCCACGCGCGCCAGCCCAAGTGGCCGTCCATGAAGCTGATTCCGTAGGCGACAAGGCCGCCGAGGATACCGGACACGGCCGCCGTCGAGAAGAAATAGGCGATGCGCAGAGCCAGGCTCTTGCGGCCGTAGAACATGGACAGGTACAGCACCACGCCGGGGAAGAAGCCGGCCTCGCAGAGACCCAAGAGCAGACGGCAGGCAATCAGGGCGCCGGTGTTGTTGACCCAGGCGCTGAACGTGGCGGTAAGTCCCCAGGCGAGGGTGAGGCCTGCGAGGTAGCGAGAGGGCTTGAGGCGCTTGATGATCAGGTTGGAGGGGGCTTCGAAGAGCTGGAGCTGTGGTCAGTATGAACCATCCTTGACTGGTAGGGAAGGATTACTTACGCAGTAGGTGACGAAGAGAACTGAGACGGCGAGCTGGAAATCCGATCCATGCATACCCAAATCTTCCTCCATGCCGAACAGACGGGCGTTACCAATGTTGACTGAAGGAGTGTCAGATATCTGTTTCCAGCCAAGTGCCCTCAAGGATGCAAATCGCAGGGCTTACCTCGATCCATCATGTTCATCAGATACACCCACATAACCATGGGAATGATACGAAAGTCCAGCTTCCTCAAAATGGCCCGCTCCGTCGCCGTGTCGACGAACTCGTCGGCGCTGCCACGCGCCTCTTCGACGCCCTCGACCTTGCAGGACGAGGAGTCCCAGTCTTTGGGTCTGGGCTGCTCCTGGGCGACGACATTTTCGTCTTGGATGGAGGACGTCGACTCTTTTGTCATGGTTGCTGAGTGAGAAGCGTTGTGTGGTGATGGGGTGTTGGATGATGGCTGGAAGGGAGCTGGGAAGCTCCAAAGGAGTTGAGAGGGTGAAGTAATGCCTGGCAAAAAAAAAGAGAGGAGAGCGATGGAAAAGAAAACGTGGGCTCTGGGTTTTATTCATAAATTAAACTTGCCAAGAAGCGGTGCAAACGAAGATCATCACCCTCATGGGCTCTTGGCTTTCTCATTTCTCTCCGTCTGCAACCGTCCCCTCGCCCAGAATTCCTTCCATCCGTCCATCTACGACATCATCGTTGCTCCATGTCTCCTCGCGGTCGCAATCTTCTCTCCCCCCGCATGCCAAGATGTGCCAAGGCTGCCACTCGTGTCATCTCCATCCTCTGCCTTGCTTACGGACATCTTTGATGTGATCTGTGATATCTCTTAGCTATTCACCCCCCATCTCCTTTCCCCGCATGCCAAGCTGTGATAATGGGTTTTTTGTTGGATCTGCCGTTGGCTTTTCCCCATGGGGGTGGATGGGAGCGACACCGGACCATGTTTGCTGACTCGTTTACTGGCTTGGTGTTGGGTTGACACGACGCTGCTTGGTATCGTCCCACCATCAGTCGAGGACAGTATCCTGCGTATGCTGTGTAAGTATGTGTAGACGAGGGCAATACTCGTGCATGTTTTGTTTAGAGCGAACCATGGTACACCCGCGTCGTTATCTCGGGTGTGCGTCAAGTTGCGGTCAAGACCACAACCTCAGCGAGAACCACACCTCAGCGGGAACCACACCTCAGCGGGAACCACACCTCAGCGAGATGACAAATTCCCAACATCGGAGTCCCAAGAAAAAGCCAAGAGCATATCATTTCCATATCTCGGGGCCACCATGCGGCATTTCACGCAACGGGGCGACGTCACCGAATCACACACCAACGGTTGGCAAGCTCAAGCTCAAGTCCTCGCCTGCCAAGCGCGCGCCAAGCATTCCCCCATGTCTATATGCGCCGCGCGGTGGCACTGTAACTCTACAGTACAATGCGACCTGGGAGTTGCAGCGAGGTCTTGGCTTCGGCGGCAAGACACGTGTCTTGAGCGCATTGCATTTCGCAGAGCTGTTGGTTGCCGGTCGAAGGGAAGCGGCCTGTTCCTTTGTCGTCACACTCGCCGCCGTGTATGATGCCATCGCTGCGTTCGTCGCTGCACTGCCTCGTGTGAGAGGGCGAGATCGCGACGCTGGTTGGTCTGAGTCTCTGATAACTCCACGTGTAGAGGCTTGCATGGCAAGACTGTGGTAACCGTAAATTCCACGTGTAGAGCAGAGATGGCGGGAACTCCACGTGTAGAGGCCGAATGCTGGTCCTTGTCCTTGCACCGAGATGCATTCGTCACGCAACCCGCGGCCAGCTGAAGCAATCTCATCTGGGATCCCTCGTCGAAACACCAGCCTACCCCAATTTGCAACCCGGTCTGGAGGCTCATCTTCAAACATAGGCTAGAACTCGAACCACTGTATAGTCTTCGCTGGTTTCACTCTACCCGCTGAGGCCTCGACGGGACTATATCCGAGGGCCGAGGTTGTGTCCGGTCTCAACTCCCCCTAGATGCGACTTGGCTCAGGCCTCCAACACGAAGCACCCCTCAGATCATTACCAAGACGGAGATCTCACCCCAGGAAAATCTCTCTTTCCCCATGACCCCAGACCGCCAAGATCCCCAAGCTTCCCCGCCAAGACTCCATCATTATGCGCTCTTCCCCCGCCCGTTGCCTTGGGATTCGCTCAAGTCTCAAGGTGTCTTGGGCCTCTCCCTGTAGCAAGCCCCATCTTTCCCCATTGTCTCAGCTCCCCAGAGTCCCCATCATGTCGATGGCCAGATGTGGTATTCGCCTATCGTCCGAGAAAGCTTCTGTTCTGTTGAGCTTGCCAAGAAGTGTGAGTCTGCGGTTGCATGGTTGTACTGCTGCACATTAGCCGGGTCCTTGGCATGCGCACAAACTTTGGATGATATTGTTTGTCATAGTAATAACCAGTACGGGGAATATAGACGAAATTAAAGTAGTGGGGTACATCTGGAGCATCAGGAATTATATACTTGAATGAACTGGTGTATATAGAAGTAGCGCGTGCACATATATTTCCCCAAGCAAGATGACATCCCAAAAGACATTACAGCTATTTGGACTGAATTATTTCACAGCTGATCTGGTCTAGGGATAGATTGTTCTCTCCGCCAGTCGGCCCGTCGATGGGTTGCGGGCTAGCAGCGTCGAACCAGATGCGATCAAGACCAGTTGCCGACGACGTGAACTCGAAGTTGCCGACCAGCCAATCCCCAGTCTGTCCCGGCCCGGTCGGATAGCGGTTTCCAATGGCGTAAGTCTCGTAGTTCTTGTAGATGCGGAGATATGGCACGTAGTGATAGCCGTCGTCGTACAAGACCCGGTAGTAGCTGTCAAAGTACCAGTAGTAGGTGCAGTAATATCTCGTAAAAGGGATCGTTCTGATGTCTTGGTACATCTCGAGCAGGTTGTTGTCGATCATGGTGAAGGACTTGAACTTCTTGTCGGACTGGTAGCCACCGTCGACGATGGAACCGCCGACCTCATCGTCGCCGGAGTAAGTGAACGGGTTGGTGCCATCTTCGAAATCGCCTCCCTTGATGGGCCTCTCGTTGTCGATTGGTGGCAGGCAGGGGCCAGCGACAACACCGAGCGAGCCGACGAGGGCCGTGAACAAAAGCGAGTGAATGAGACGGCGAGCCATGTTGGCGGAGCGAGTGTCTGGCTGAGGATTGAAAGGTCGCACAAAGAGCAAAGAACCTCGACGACGAGTGTGGGACTTGATTGTTCTTATCCCCCTGAACAGCCACAGATCGCAAGTTCTAGGCGACTGATACGAGGCTCCTTTGCAGAACTGGCCTAGTTTGCAATCTAACGATATAAACTATTGCCAGTAGTCCAGCACTAATGCCACCAGTTTTCTTTTGCGGCTCGATGATTGGTGGCTGACGCTTGTGGCGCCGAGTGGGCGCCGGATCTCGGCTGAGTTAATGCTGGACAAAGTCAGCCATCGTCCTGAATCATTTTGTCTATGCTCGTTTGAGAAGAAATTGAAGTGGCGGCGTGCTTAAAGGAGCAGCCCTACGGTGAGACTACTGCGTCGTGCGAGGGCCATGTGGTGCAACCGCTGGACACTCTAAGTGCTGGTAGATGGACGGCATCCAAATTCGATTATCTTGAGCTCGCTATCAATTAGTGAGCGCCCTTGGTCTGCAGCAAAGTCGTATTGTGCGCTCCGGACGTTCTCGTCAATGATGGTCTTCCCGCTTGCCCACCTTGGATCTATGGTACAAGCTTGCAGGCTCCAAGTATTATTCGCATTGCCAGGGCTCAGGAGAAAAACTCCGAATGAACTGGACTGGTTGGCAGAGGGCCCAAGTTGTGTAGGAGTTACGAGAATTGTCCCGTTTGAACCCTCGTTCATCTTGTTGCGAGCGGCTTCCGTGACATCTACGACTTGGAAATACTGCCGGGGATTGTCGGATCACAAAACCACCGCATGTGATATTCGGGAAGTGCTGGGAAGTTGGCGCTTATGGAAGGATCTGTAGGTGCAACCGAGAAGACTTCGTCGCTGCAAACTACTCTGACCGCTGGCAACTCTGTTTTTACCGAGGCTACCCGACTTGCGGCATATCCTGGTGTGTTTGGGTCGGGATGGCTCGTTGACCGCGCCACTTGTCTCAGATAGCCGAGAGCATTTGCCCATAGGCTGAAAGTAGCCGCTTGCATGATTGCAGTGGGTGTATGCGCCGTGTAGACCCATGTTTCGATGACATTTATATCCGGAACGCGAACGCGGGCGTGAACAGTCTTGCGAACGGCGCGGTCCTGCAGCTCAAGGGACACCACTCCGTCTTTGACACCCCCTTTGCGAGTTCTGAATGTTTCCAAGATGGAAAAGTATCCGTTTGAGAGACAGCTGGGGTCGGTCATCCAGACGCTTCCGCTGCAGTTTTGTGACGAAGGGTTTAGTTTACTGGGCCACATCTGCTCCTTGGTACCTAGGTGTTGCTAGTAGAGATCTAACTGAGTGCGAGAGGACGTACCGTTTAGCCAGAATATCCCTCCTCCTGTTGCCCAGTCCAGATCTCTTGGGATCATCAACACAGCGCTTGTCGGACCTGCGAGGACGGCGATGATTCCCGAGATGATAAGAACCGCAAAGATGCAGGCCTTGCGAAAAGGCGATGGGTGCTTGTACGTGATTGAGCCCCAGAATTCCGATGACCAGAAGAAGCTAAACAAGGCTGCATCAGTCTACGGCCGTCTACAGTTGGGCAGGTTACGTGATACCTTAGAGACGTGAAGTTGAAACCTGCCCCCATCAAACCTAGAGGCAACCCGGCCCCAAAGACCATTTCTGACCTGAGAATATGGAAAAGCACAGTCGAAAGACTTGCCACGATCAGAAGCTCTTGTGCTTTGGCGCAGATCTGCAGATTGCCCATTTTGATGCCGTCCGCATCGCTGGTTCGGCTGCCTTGCGAGGCAACGGACTGCACTGCAAACTTAGCCTCTGTTGAACAGATGTCTGAGCTCCGCGACATAGAGCCTATGGCATTATACATATATCTTAACAATACAACCGCAGGTATATAATAAGTTGTACCACAGTCTGACTAATAGTTGACCTTGTTTCTTATACGAAGGGTCATGACTGCACTAACAACTTTATGAATATTTTCTTTTTGGCGAATATGTTTGTCAGAGTCGAGACTAACGTAGCTCAAACGATCGAAACAGACGCACTCTCGCCCTTTGACTGACTACAACACAAGACTTATTACTTCTTGAATGACCACCCATAATTAACCGGACATTTCAGATTTCCGATGCGTCCGTGTATTCGTAAGCTGTACAAATAAACCCAGGAAAATGGTCACGCATCGGACATGGTCGGCAATAAGCCCGCCATGGAACTTAACGGCGTTTATCTCCGCGTCTCCCAAACTCCAGCACGCTATACCCTTTTCGGTAAACAGTCTCCCGTTCGTCAGCGTGTACTTCGCCCTCTCGACGACGAATAATCGTGGAATGTGGAAGCTAAAGTGATATGAAGGAACGGTCTCACGTCACGATACTTGCATCATAGAGCGTGTCAGCGTGGTATAAGTTCAGTAGAAATATCTCCATCTTCCCGTCCTTCTCCATCACTCTCACCTTTCTCATCACATCACCGTCTTCGACTTCAAAGTCAAACACCAACTCAACACCAACAAAATGATGTTCCCCAACCACGCTCTCATTGGCGCCGCTGCCAAAATCCCTACCAGCACCGCAACTCCCGTCGTGTCTTTCAGCCCTGTTGTGCTTCCCAGCCCCGACCGCAGGGTCGACCTGCAACTGCGTGTGTCAGCCCCATCAACCGGCGATGCCCTCCCCATCATCCTCCTCTCCCACGGCCATGGCCGAAGCAACTACCTATCTTCGCTTGAAGGTTACGGCCCGTTGGTCGACTTCTTGGCCGGGCACGGGTTCGCCGTCATCCAGCCGACGCACCTGAGTTCCAAGTCTCTCAACATCGACTTGAACGCCGAGAACATCCGGGAGCTGTTCCTGGACTCGCGAGCTCAGGACATGACTCGGATCCTTGACCAGCTCGATCTTGTCGAGGCAGCCGTGCCCTTTCTCAAGGGACGGCTCGACAAGACCAAGGTTGCTGTCGCGGGCCACTCGCTGGGCGGCTTGACAGCCAGCGTACTTCTCGGCGCACTCAACACCGATCCTCGGGATGGAGTGAAGTCGCAGCTTTTCGAGAAGCGCATCAAAGCCGGCGTCATCATCGGCGGTACTGGAAAGGGCGGCGACGACCTCTCCGACAACGGCCGGGTGATGGTTCCCTTCTACGGCGCCGACTTTAGCGAGATGCGAACGCCTACCATGGTCATCTGGGGCGACGAGGACGTCAGCCCTCACCTCACCAACCGCGGCGCAGATTGGCACGCGGATCCGTATACTTTTTCCCCAGGGCCGAAAGCCTCGTTTGCACTTGCGGGTGGGAAGCACGGGTTCGGTGGTGTCAGTGGATGGGATGCAGGAGAGACGCTGGATGAGAGTCCGGAGCGGTTGGCTACGGTGCAGAGGATGACTTGGGCGTATCTCAAGAGCCAGCTGTATGAAGGGGACAAGTCTTGGGATGAGGCGTGCAAGGCTTTGGAAGGGCTGGAGGGTCTGGGAAAGGTTGAGACTAAGTGATGAGGACGACATACCCAGGTTATCTTGGAACTCCACTCATATAGGATGTGGAAATCACCAATATGCCAGTCAGTTTGTCTAAGTATCAGTCTTGCCATCTGTTTCGCCGGTAGTTGGTCACCTTCGCGTTATTCCTCTGTACCCTGTTACAAACGACTAAGTCGGACTAAAACTCTTACATGCGGTTTTAATGAAGAGCTGATCACATTCAAGGGTCTAAAACTAACTTGACTTTCCTTTGGTGCGAGCTATCACAATCACAACCTTGACAACCCCAGACCTGCCAAACCAATCGAATAGCCTCTGCGCCAGCTTAAATCCACCCATTGAGATCCCGTACTCGGCCAGGGCTCGGTCTTGGTAGTCTAGAAACTTGACAAGACCAGTGAAGACATTCTCGGTGACATCTCGAATCGTAATGGATCCTCTGTCGTAGCCGCACTCTACCAGCTGCTCTCTATACTCATTCTCCGTCAGAAATGTCCGCACAGGACATCCCATCATCACGCCAATAGCCCTCAGAACCCACGTGTCTCGCACAGAAGCCGATTCATTGAGGAGAAGATCGGAAACCATGACTTGGGCATTGAGTCTGCTGGCTGCGTACTTGAAGACGGGTTTCCTCGACGGAGAAAAGTGGTAGAGACAGTCCAGTGCAAGAAGCCACGTTTCGGTGAACCGCTCGTCTGCCAGCGAGTTGACAGCTCCCGCCACTTGCGCATTCCAAGTCTCCGGCTTGGCAGCGTTGACGCAGAAGAGTTTGAACGACTCAGCTTTCAGCTCGCCTGCGTTAGCACCGGCAACTTCGCGATAGATCTTCCTGCGGGCGGCCTGCACTTGAGCCTCGTTGAGAGTGAGGCCCACGTATTGGAAGTCGGCCCAACCTGCGGATGTGGCGAGGCGGGCAAGTTCCCAGGTCTGATCGCCGCAGCCAAAGCCCAGGTCTAAGATGGCGAGAGAACTGTTCGAAGATTGCCGTGTGGGATCACGATCTAGAATCCCTGACGTGCTGAGGATTTCTTTGAGAAGGGCCGCACATGCCTGCTCGAAGTCCAGGATGGGTTTGCCTTCAGGGGTTTTCCTATAAACATTAGCATTTCGCAAGCCCAAAACAAAGCGTCGGATTTACCAGTAGCCTATATTCATCCACATGGATTTCAGCGGCGTGTTGAGGTTCAGCTTCCAGTGACCAAGCCCGTAGACATCAGTCATACGCAGGAGCGTGACTGAGGCTATTCCCGCGAGAGCCAAAGTGAGAAGAATGCCCACAAAGATCCCGAGCGCAAAGTCGGCGCCTCGCAATGAGTCCATGACTGACGATGGTGTTGAGGCTTCGCTCAGTCGTAATGAAGCATGAAGGAGACAGGCGAATAGATTCTCTCGTGTAGAGGCGTGGCCCACCCTCAGTATGTGGATATTGGGTGGATGGTGGATCCTTGTAGACGAATATGTTTGAAGCGAAGTTCACAATCAAATCGGGAACCCTCCTTGTCTCTCCATTATCGCGTAAGCTTATCATCTACCAAAGTAGGACCACGGCATCTACTCGTCTGCCGCAGGCCTTTGCTCAGTGGCTGCCTGTATTTCTTCCACCCCGAGCCCACCCTTCTGATTAAGATGGAACCACATCCAGATTGAAAGCACAGCGCAAAATCCCAGCAGCCCAGCCAGTTGCGCCACCATCAACGCTCCTCTCCAACGGTCATTCTTACCGCAGTGCCAACACACCATCCCGGCGAGGAATTCGAGTATCGTTAAATCCAATAGCACTAACGGCGTCCAAGAGATGGCGAGATCCGTTCGAGTTGCTCTTTCGAAGCCCTCGAATGCGAAAAGTAGCATCGTCGCCATGACCGCTGCCAGAACCGCCGTAATGGCTGAGCTGCAGAGAAAGACTTCGCCAACCCGACTCAGCCCGGTGCTGGGATGGAAAGCGGGGAACGTCAGAGCAGCGACGGCGAGCCCGCTCACAAGAGCAGAAAGGATAATAAAGGTGTTGTAGAATCGTTGGATACGTTGAAAGACTACGAGAGTTCTGGTGTCGAGGTTCTTGCTCCACCATAGCCGTTTCATCTCCAATTGGTGTTTGAGAAAAGGTGAACTTTGGCGCTGCATGTTCTGATCCGCCGTGAAACCCGAGCTTCGATTTTGTGGACGACAGAAGAATGACAAGTATCGTAGATGCGATAAACCCCGCAGTTAAGCGTCTTCTCATGGGCAACTCAAGGGTCAACACATTTTCAGCTGAGGCAAAGTTGGGAGTCCGGGATCTGGGAATGCCCCGACGTTCTGGAGATCCACTCAGATACGCGACGGGGGTAAGTAAGACCACTAAATTATAGCAGGTCAGCCGCTATATTCCAGCATCGCAGGGCCTCGACCAACTTTTTACAGGCACCTTGATTATTGCACCAGAAAAGAGGTAATGCGCCCTAGGACTCAACAACGCAAACCTCCTGGACTTTGTTGTTACGTCAGTATCGATGCCCGAGTGAAAGTCTAGATTGATAAAAGCACTTGGAGAAACCGCAGCATTCAAAATGATAAATCATCATCTCGGATAGGGCAGTTTGTTCACACCCATAGTAAAGTCAGCGTCAGGATGCGTGCGGGAAAAAGAGATAACACACAGATTCAATGTAGTTCATAGAGTACGTGGGTTGAATAGACGTTTGGTTGTCAGCGACGATAGCCACAGCATCACCGCGAACGAAGACGCAAGTGACGCCGTCCAGTTCAGAACTCTGGCATTCAAAACAGTACAAATGGAGGTTGTTGCTATGAAATGAACGCCTGAGGAAGAAAACCTCCTCAGGTGTGTTGTTCGCGATGTTCTCCAAGCTTCCGAGTCGTAAAAGTTTGGCACAGACTTGAGCTTCGGTAGAATGTTGAGGATTCTCTGCCAATCTTAGTGGTTATACGCCGTTCGAAACTCGTAGACAATATTCGTGGCTATTGTCTCGGAATTCGCAACGTTCTTGTGAATTTTGCGGTCTCCGGCGTTTCAAGAACACGTCCCGGGCTAGAACGTCCACATCAGCATCCAATGTGTTCTCTTTGCATGTCATCCTGAGAAGTATGTATTCTAAAATGTAAGCCGAAGGCGAGTTCTTAATCGAGTTGCTGCGTACAATATGCCAAATCGAAATAATTGCCATAGCATCGTCTTGAATCCCTACTCGGATCACAGACTGGTAAATCTTCACTCCACCATTTACGCCCCACTCGAAATCCCTCTCATCCTTCTGAAATATTTATTCAATCGAAATATTTCATGTGGAATATATGCACCTACTGCTAATGTCTGGTCGATAGAGTCTGACATAATTAACGATCGAGCTCGACCAGACTAAGATGGACGAGGTTTATACTCACTACTTCTAAGGGTCTGCAATCTGATCTTTCGTCTAGTTTCCGTCTCTCCACGTTTCCAACCCAAGCTCAGCTATGTCTTCGTAGCCAATGATAACGGGTCATGTCAAGCTCCGGTCAAGCCTGGGGTGTGAAGGTAATCAGGACAAACCCACTCATATTGCCATCAGGGGTATGCCTGATCTTTCGTCCTTTGGCTTACAGCGCTCATTATAGATAACCTATATCGATATCGACCAGTCTAGGTATAGCGACAAGAGCTAGCATGGGTTTCTCCAGTTCACTTCCAATCTAGCCGAGACGTTGGGACTCAATTAGCAGCTGCCTAGCGGAGGATCACGGGACAGGGAAGCGGGGATCGATGGGGAACTGGCAGCGCAAGGACCACGTTTAAGTAACCGCAACTAACCGGATGATAAGTTTACCTAACCCCGAGCTTGTCACCGAGGTGCCACCAAACAAAAACTTAGACAGCATTCGCAGGAAAACTTCTCATAGGAGGATCAAAGCAACTGGTGACCACAGTATGTGTTATGCGGCTTTGTCCTGCCCCGCAGAACAATGGCTCCATGTGACCCTTCTCCTTCAGAGGGGTCTCACGAAGGAAGCCTCAGCCTTTCGCTATGGCCTCCACGAGCTTGATCTCATCAAGCTTCAGTCAACAATATGACCATTTGCCGACCTAGCTTTCCGTGACCAAAGATCCCGCTGCCGTGACAGTATGTTAAGCCAGAGAGCACCGATAAGACTGAGATAGGTCTATGGTCAAGATATGTGGAAATGTCACATAATATAGGCTGTCATAATACTACGCATTAGCGGAGTGTTCATTCCACTTTTGCCGTAGCCGTCAAATGCAACAGGAAACCATCTCAACCTGCTGGCCACTTCTGAAGCGAGCAATGCTAATAATTGTTGGCCGAACAATTTCCCAACGTCCTACGCATAGGGACGCCCCTGCCAGCCTGACATGGCCATTAGATCCTTCATGTAGGCAATGGTGTCATTTCAGCTCGATGGCGCCGTTAGCGCCAACGCCTCGCTTGGCAGAGACATCGCTTCAGCCGGACAGGGCCAGCATTATACGCAAGGGGGCACCAGACTCTGCAGCCCGCTCCAATGCCAGATGGGAACAGGCGAGTTGAGTCATGTTGACCAATGTCGTCCCAGACTACCTTAAGCCAGAGTCTAGGCGAGGGTCATGATCCCAACCAATATTAAGGAAGCAAATATGTAGAGGCCGCAACAATGGTCGCTGAATAGCTGGGCCTGTGTAGGTGCTCAGTGGAACATCTATTAATCCTGTAGCCCTAAAATCCTCGCGGTTCAAGCCAGTAGATACCAGTCCCCCTAGAAAAAGAACTCCCATTGAAAGTCAGCAGCGATAATAAGGACATCGATTACACGACATTAGAGGCCTGTCGAATTGCCATTGCAGACCAAGTGATAAAACCACTTCCACACAGAGTCAGGGTTACCAAAATAGTCAGTTACGACGGTGGTCTGAATACCAGATTGTAGGTTGCAAGTCATGATCGTCTCGATATCGACTTCAGAAATATATCCATTCTCCCTGAAGTCAACCGGGAATATCTCCCTGTCCGGTTGGCCGTGCCCTAGCCTAGCCCATTAGCACTCAGTTGGCGGGGTATGGCGGCGGTTTGTTCGGCTTTCGGGTCATACCACAAGAGTAAAAGAACAAATGATCTCCTGGGGCGCACCTGGAGACAAGCCAGCGCATTGCTTGTAGGATGGTATGTTTCGTCGGCTGGCTTGTTGGTCGTTGATAGATATCAGACAGGATTATGATGTTCTCGCGCTGGCAGCCATAGTTTTGCTGGAGGAAACTCGCTATGCCGTGTGGGTTGTGTCCGCCAAGCTGGCCACGAGTGTTGAAGTAGTAAATGCATACAATGACGGCTTTTGTGATTCTGGGCAGGCGCATGGTGATTGGGTTGCAGTCTATGCGACCCTCTCGTGTATCCGTCTTGCCTGGCATCTCAGATCTGTCGAGTCGAGGCATAAGGCTGGGGGTCTTCGGTCATCGCTGTCATCGCCATGATGATTCGATTCGTCAGATGTCGGAGGGAATCAAAGAGAGTATTTAAGCTTTATGTGACTTTACCCTTAGGAAGAACCCTTTGCTGACCTCCATACAATCATGCTTTCAGACACAACAGTTAAAAGGCAAGATTAAAGTTTTGCCGCTCCTATTTCACATGCCTTGACCCGGTCCAAGAGTCTCGATCGCCTTGTAATACAGCCCCAACTGAAGTCCGACTGGTCCACTGTGGGGGTCAGATCGACACTAGGACAGCTAGCTAGTGCAGATTTACGGCCCCCCCCCCCCTGGTTGATTGGATTGCTCGGTTTTTGTTTTGTCTTATTCCCCTGTTGGAGGCGTGTTTGGCGTGAGACATTCTGGGGACTCATGAGCTGATTCTCGGCGGGGCCGCTGTTTTGGCCAGGCCGCGTACAGAAAAAGCATCTACAGAATTCCGTGGCAAACAACCCCCCACACCTTCTTCGAGGCAAGTCAGTTGCTTGAGTCATGAGGCTGGCATGAGGTGGGGAGTAACTTGTATTGGCAACTTACCTGCCTCCTGGCCAACCAGACTGGCGACTTTAGCCACCACCTCAAAGCCATTACTGAACAAGACCCTGCCGTGCGAGCAGTCGCCGATACCTGGAGCCAAATGATAGGAACGTCTAGGACGCACCTTCTATCCACCATTTGAGCTCAACGGGCTACGATGCACTTGTGCTTTGCTTTGAAGGCGCAACTTCGTGCAGGCGATGTTCTTGTTGGAGCTGCTTCCACGCATCTACAGGAGGTCTATTCTTGCAGCGCATGACCAGCGGTTCGGTACAGTGTAGTGTCTTTGTAGGATCACAAGCCGGCTTGAGCTCAACATTGTGCAACGCAGTCCAGCCCGACGCTGGATCGGTCGGCGCTCTTATAGTACCACCAAACTCCAGTTAGTTAACCGCTGGAGGCTAACGTCACCAACTGCTCTGCACCCACCCTCCCTTGTATTTCCAAGCCAATAACAGGGCACGGAGTCATTTCCGGAACCGTTACCCTTCTGAGATGGCTGAAACCCCCAGCTTCTCAGGCCTTTGGTTGGCAATGTCCTCCCCGCCTTTGGATGCCTACATTCCTAGTCCCGCACCCAACATAATCGACGTGACTGTCGCGACATGAAGGCCACATAAGGCTGTCCACCACATTGCGTGCTTAATAAGATTCCGGACGATGGCGACGGTGACGGTTACGAATGGCGGGCTGCACCAAATTGTCGCGGGGAGGTCGAAGTTATTTAAACAGAGTCCGAAGCATAGGCTGCGCTGGGGACGGAAAGCCTTCTGGCCTGGGAAAGGTCATTCAACAAGAGAATCGCCCGCTGTTTCCGCCCTGCTAGTTTTTAACAATGGCAGCTTCACGCGAGACAGCACTCCCTAAGTCGATTCGGATGTAGCTTTGTGCGCAGAGAAGCTTCCAGGGGTACAATCGCTAGCGAACAAACACTAAGAACCGATCACATGCCAGAGCGGCACGCATTGCAAGCAGAGATATAAGGTTATGCCGCTGAGCTAGAAAGGCTTAAACGAATCTACAAGTCGAGTGTAACAGATGCAAGGGCAGAGTACAAGCGTAGAGTCAACACCATTGTGAAGGCATTCTGCAAAACGCTTGCCAAGTCGATAAGTGCTGTGCTGGATTGGCGCGATTTCGAGATATAGCGACGAGGCGGCCCGACAACCCCCACCAAATGCTGTCAGGAGGATTCAAGCAAACCGTAGGGCGCACCCTGACCCCCAGAAGCTGGTTCGTCTGACACGAGGTGAAAGGCAGTAAGTATAGAAACTCATTCCTTGGGTTATTTCCTAAAGGAGCTAGGAACCAAAACGGCTGGGGCAAAGGCGTCCGTTGGGTGACAGCTTTAGTTCGTTTGGTCGTCAGTAAGACCCTAATCATAAACGGGGGCCAAAATGAACCCGGTTCTCAAGTGGGAATCCTATCGCATACAATTAGCGCAGCCACCATCATATACAAAACCCCATTAAGTTCATAGCTATTCCTCAGCGGGCGATGGCTCTGACTGCCTTCCCCCACCAGTCAGAGGGCCAACGAAAAGAAGATCAAGGAAAGATTCCCTCAACCTGGGAATAGAGTCGTGACGGAGGGTCTGCTTCTTGGTCCCTATATCACCATTGATTCGTGGGAGGAGATATTCACAGACGATCTGCCGGCGGGCCGCCTCATCGCTGCAGCAACCGACGAGACAATCTGGGTAGGTCACCAGGCGGGAGGTGCGGCGGAAGGCGATGATTCAGATGTCCTAATGGCCGACGAGGATAACAATGACGACGACGACGACGACGACGATGACAACGACGAAGTGAATGATCTGCCGCAGAGTCAGCTTCCCGATTCCTTACAACTTTCTGATTCTCTGCTTCCTGGCTCTCTGCCTGAGGGAGGACATTCACAGCCGGCGGACAGCCGGCGGCCATGACGCCTCAGATGCCTGTGAGAGGGTTGACTCCTTCTTCGTCACAGCAGCGGCAGCGGCAGCGCAACAAATATCACACGCCGGCCTCGTCGTCAGCGAGGAAGAAGCAGAAGAGTGAGGGGCTGATCACAGCGGCGGAGCTAAAGGAGCTTTTCCGTGATGACTCTCAGAGAAGACTTTCTCTCTCGGCACGGCCAACCGGGTCAGAAGATCTAGAGAAAGCTGTCAGCAACTGCTTGAAGGTTATTGGAGAGCCAAAAGGCATATCTTAGGCCATAAGGGCAATCTCGCTATTTAAGGAAGTGAGGAATGTAGTGATATGGAACGCGTTAGGTTCGAAGAAGGTGAAAGAAGCTTGGGTTGAGAGCCAAATTGGCCCGGTAGAATAAGGCTATGGGGCTGTTGTGCTTGGAAGATGAAGCTCGGTAGTGTTGCATCTGCTGAGGCAGCTTTTCCCTAGTAAATTGGCCCTGGTTTGGATGCCTCGTTACTGACTTCAGTCTAGCTATCACAGATCCGAATTTTCAGCTTCATATTACCCCTCGCCGCCTTCAGCCGCGCTACGGCCCTTCTCTTCAGTCACTTTCCTCGCCTTCATCGCTACCACCGCCCTCGCCGCCTTGCTCACCATCACCACCTTCCTCGATTTAGCCGCCCCCACGGCGCTGCCAATTTCTTGCCTCCTCCTCCTCCTCTTCTAAATACAGCGTTATATTCCCGTCAAGCCGTTTCCGCGATCACGCTGCGCAGCCCGGTTGAGTCCGCATCGGAACGAAGCTGTCCGCGCGTGAGGGAAGTTATTCAGGTATGTCAAGAGGTCGAGATCACGTTCACGAGGCTCTATGCCGTCTGCTAAGATGAGGTTCCATGGACCTATGACTGCAAGTATAATACGGTGTTGGTCTCGAATGGAGTATTCTGCAGCGCTGTGTCTGACGATTTTGAACTTCCTTTCGACCCGGCTAAATATCTGCTCGACGATCACGCGAAGCTGGGCGTGACGAAGGTTATATATCGCTTCCAAGCTCTCTAGCCGTCAATTAGCAGCTTCCCAGTCTCTAAGATAATATCTCGTTTCTAGGAATAGAATCAAGATGCCTGTACTAGAGCCAAAGACAGTATTAGCAATATAGAAGCGTGCTGACTGGATACATAGGTCAATCGTATTTGCTATACGTATGAGTGAGGAGTCATTGATAGACCACTCGACGTCCACAATCACATATACGAATAACCCTTCGAAGTTGACTGCTGCGAGGATATTCTGTGATATATTGTTTATCCTTAACCAATATCTTCTGTGTTGTTAACGAGGAACTAACGCAGGTATATGACATCCATCCACTGCCCCGACAGCGCCGCTGAACGCTCTCGTTTTCGGGGATAACTCTACGAAAGTCGATAGATTAAGGAGATAACTCATTAGCTGCATAACGAAGCGTATATACAGTCGCCAGAGAGGTTCGATAAGTTAATGAAATGCATTCGAGACCGTGCCCTGACTGACACAGAAGCGAAAGGCGGTATTCCTCTGCGGCTCCCCGTACGCGAAGATCCACAGCATGACCATCAACTTCTGCTCGAGCGACATACGCCTGCTATCATGAGCAGAGGTATTGATCCGTAACCACCGACAGGGGGCTAGAAATAGGGCTTGTGGCATGCGAAATATGTGCTTGAACAAATCATCATTCCCGCCGAGCAGCCATGAGGCGTGTTCTCCTGCAAGACGTGTATTTGTGCGTCGGCCTCGCCAACTTGGTCTCTCTTCTTCGATGGCTCTAGGGAAGCACAGTACGATGAGAACTCTGTGACGGTCGGTGATGACTTCGTCTCCTATTGCTAAGTCACGAAGAGAGTCCTCATCGTTAAGGAGGCTGTTATTATCGATCAGGCGAGTAATTTCCTCATTTCCATCGTCTTCAGCCGCCATTTCTGACGAAAATTAGGACTGTGAATAGCTTCAAATCACCCTCTCGCGCCGGGTTCAAATTGAATCACAAAATCGGTGTGATCGTCATACCTCCTGCCTCCACGGGCAACACGAAGCCCGCAGCAGGTCCCGGCGAGATTGGTGCCAAAATCAAGGAAAGCGTGTCCCTTCATTCATTTATTAGGAAAACACGAAGCGTGATTTATTTTGACGCCCGTTCATGACCAGGGCCTAATTAAACCTCAGGTAGCACTGGCGATCAAACAGATCCACGAACCACTCAACGGAACACTGGTCGAGTTTCGCTCACATCCCTCACGACCAGGAAGGCGCCGGCGTATGAGACCAGCAGCTTCCGTGCATCATTGTCAAGGGCGTCTGTGACTACGCCGACAGTTACGAGGACAAGGCCCGACAAAGGTTCGCAGCCGCAACTATGGCAGGCTATAGGGGTGACTATTGAAAACCCCCCGAAATCACTGTAGCAGCGTAGTCTCTTGGCCCCATAGTATATTAAACTCTGTACGGACTACCTCAGCTTGAATTTCTTCAATTTTAGGCGCCACACGGAAGATGATGTCACAGCCGCGAGTCTGCACCGAACCAGCAGAGTGCGTTTCAATTCCTTCAAAGCAAGATGCGGCCTCATGCGGTATCGCATGCGCTGATGGACAGCCAGGAGTAAATGAGAGCCTGGTTTTCTGTCTAAAGGAGCGACGAGAGTCGGTCTCTTGTGTCTACTGGTCGTCTAGAAACCGGCACTGCTCAGTTTCCTTTATCTTCCTAGTCATCCTCTCCCCCCTCATCAATCCCCTCCTCCTCGTCCGGTTGATTGAGCTGCTGGATAAGAAGTCAGATACCAGTATGACTCACCGGTCGACATATATGGCCGTTCTTTACGCAGTCCCAGCACGCAGCACCCGTATCTGATCAGTGCATGTCAGCGTACTAAGCATATGACCAGGGACAATCCATCATACTGTCTTAGGAAGCACATTCATGGCCAGGGGCCTTGCTAGCGCGGGCAACGCACTACCGGCACTGATCTCGCCACGCTCAAGGACGAAGCTCAGAAGATTTTCTACACCAAAATGATTCCGGCGGCGTGGGGAGTGGCACCCGGCGAGTTCGCTCCATTTATCCTCGCCTCGGATAACGCTTGCTCTGGCACTGCCGAGGGCGACCTTGCTGGTCACATCGACGACTCTACGGCGGCCCAGACTCACGTTTGCTACGATAACAAGATCTTCTATGTCGTCACACCTGAGTGGACCAACAACCGTGGCATCCTCGTTGACTGGAAGCTCAACAGCCTTCCCGGCGGTACATATGACAACCTCAAGGACGGGGCCTGGGGCGGCGTGACGCTCGACGACATCGTCATCAGCTCCTGGGACGGATACAAGCCCAATGGAAACAAGAACGGCTACCAGATTCCTGACAACTCGGAGGCCATTGATGGAAACGGTAACTTGATCTTTGAAGCCGGCACTCGCACCCCTAGCTTCAGCAGCATGCAGATCTGCGATGTCGCTACGCTTGAGTCTAACTTGAAGTACTGCAACAAGAATCACGAGGGGTTTCCTTGCAGGGATATTTCCAGCAGCACTTGCAACTGAGCGGATGAAGTGGTGGACCATGGGACTTTCCCTTGTCTGTGTGTATCTATTCTGTATATCCATTGTGTGTTTTGACAATTCGATTGAATACTGTTAAGGATACAATATATTAGTATGTGACTTCTCAGAGCTTGGTTCCTATTTTACCACTATTCATAGAGGAGAAATTCTAGATTGAATTGATTACAAGTATTCCTATCAAGCTCTACATTCTTGTAGACTTTTCACACTGAGTATTGCTCCCAGATTGACTCCCTCTTACTGTTGTGACAGCCTCGACGCCATTCCGTCCAATAGTAAAAGTTGAATCCCAAAGATAGCACAAGCATAGCGACCTTGGAAGCCTAGCTTCGTCCATATATTCCAATGAAAGTCATCTCTAAGGCTCTCAGGAAGCGAAAAACCTTGCACGGCCCAACCAACCTTTTTGCCCAACTATTATTTTCTCTACAGAAGCTAATTACAGGAGTGGCGACAATACAATGACTTCCCTATTCGCCCTTGTCTTAACCTCCTAGTTTCACCACCTCTTGTAGTAATCATGATCTCCCAGCGGGCCGTCCCCGGAATGCTTAGCTGCTTGTTCGCCCTTGACTTCCCTTTCTGAGCTTGGACATGAGACAGCAGTTACTGACAGTACCTACGACTAAGTGAAGCGTGGACCAACGTCGCTGCAAGTGCATTGACCTTTGGATGGTTGATAAGCAGCCTACCCTAAATCATCAGCAAAACCCTCTATAAACGGGCCATCAAGTCGTCAAATAACCCTTCATGAGAAACCTTTTTTCTAGCCATTCAAGTGGGAAGAATAGGCTCATGTCATTTTTAGATCTCTCATTGACTGATGCCTCATACTGACGACCCGAACTAACCGCTATTTTGACGAACGTAGTGAGTTGTGCGCAGGCGAAACTCACTAGAATTGAAGTCAAAGATCACCATGTCCTTTCCTGAAGAGTATCAGATTTCAAGATTGAATTTCTTAAGCATTTCTATTTTTATCTTGACACTAATAATTGATAACTCGCCCATATTGGAAGCACTTTGTCCCTCTGGACTAACTCCGTGATAAACATTATTCTGGTGTGACTGTGGCTGACATGAACGCGGTTATGCACCACGTGCGCAGAAAAGGTTCAGCAGAACTTGGTTTAGTTTTGATCGACGTGAAATCCGAATCGTAATTGCGCCATTGATCAGCATGCGACTCGTCTTGGCCAATGTTCTCGTGACTAAATGCTCTCATTGCGCACCTGGCTGAACAATTGTCTGCTGTCCCCATGACGCTGCAATGCCATGGTTGAGTTTCCGGCGACTGGCGCGGCTTGAGAGAACGACTAGAGAATCTATGTGTAATGAGCGGCAAAGAACCCTGGTTAGTGTAGCTGGGCATTTCGCAGAAGTGAACGCGCCGTGGTGATCGCGAATCCAGCCTCGACTCAGCCGTGCATGTGACTGGCAACTGTATGCGCAGGGGAGGAACCGAACGATGCGCTGAAGCTCATGACCAAACTCTCTTCCCGGTGTGGCTATAACTCGGTTCGCGTTGCAAGGGTCGAGAATGCACCAACCAAAGGTTTCACCACGTTAGTATCGTCTGGAAGCCCAATTAATAAACTGCGGAGAGGCAGCCGCTAGCATGTCATAGAAACTGCGAGACCCTGAGTCAATTTCTCTCCACGAGCTGCGAAGCTCAGACGCGAAGCTCGGAGGGCAGGGGCAGTTTATATGACTAAATAGTGGATAGGCGGTCGGAGGCGACTGGGATGGTCTCTGGAGAGTCTGGTCAGCGTTGCGGGCCGACTGAAGCGATGCACCCGCGGGGCTCGGACGAGGATTCGCTCGCAGGGCCGTTTTTGACTCATAATTCTATTAGAAATGAGATCTTATCAGAGATTGATATCTTTACTACGGACGAACAAGAGGATCTGTTGCTAAGCATTTGTCTCCGGGCTCTCCACAGGCGGGGGGGGGGGCGACCAATGGGGCGCGGTGTGATTGACTGGACGCGATGAATACTGGTTACCACATTATATGAATCAGAAAAGGATTACAGAGTAGGCCATGTATGTACGATTTTTATCTCTGAAGCCCGCTATTTTGGGGCGGTTGCGGATTCCGTCTGGCTTGCCATCCGGAGGAGCCGGCTGGAGAGTTTCTGGCGGTCGGGAGTTGGTGGCCGAGACGGCAAAAGAGCGTTCATGCCGGATACGTGGACTACGAGAAAGACTAAGACTGCATGGAAGAGCGAGAAGAAGACGGCGAAGATGCACAATGTTGGCTTGGCACGCGACTAGGCTGGATGAAGAATTAAAGGCGATTTAGTTGCATGTTGCCGCGACGAGCGAGTAAGCAGGCAAGCAGGGCAACACTACGGACACAGAGCGAGACGTGATGGGGCGGCTGGAGGGACCTACCTAGACGAGTTAGGCGCGACGGGGAGAGTCGGGGGGATAGATCAGCGGCGGGACAAGCAAGAGAGACACGGACGGACAGGCAGTTGAGAGTCAGTCACACAGCGTAGTCACGGCCCAACAGACACGATGCCGGCCAGGGTCCGGAAGGGTGGCGGCGGGAGGCGGCGGATCTGGCCATGGATCATGGGCATGCATCGTACCACCGCAGGAGGGAGGACGGTGGGGAGTTCACAGAAACTCGGGATCAAGCAAGCATCGCGAGGGAAGACAAAGAGGAGCACGTAAGAGGGCTCTCTGGCCGGGCGAAGAACATCACCGCCGAACACGGCCAAGCAACCTCTTCTTCACCCCACCACAAAACGCCATTCCCTTGCCATCCCTGCCTTGTTCTAGCATCATCACTTCTTCTCTGGCT
>JAZAVJ010000317.1:0-45063 GCA_037954315.1 Neonectria punicea | reverse complement strand
GGCCGCAGGGGGGCCGCTCAGAGTTGAGAGGGGGAAAGTAGTACGTCTTGTGGTGAGACGGGAGCCGAAATCGACGATGTGAGAAGGTCAGCGCGTGAGGCTAATCAGTGCGAAGCGCATCTAGTAGTTTGTGGGCAGGCGTTTAGTCGAGTTGATAGGTAGCCTAGGAGGCGTGTGTGGTGCGGTGGTGGTGCTTCGGCGATGGACGACAAGGTCTTTTTGAGTCTGGAATGCCCAGACGTACGTGCACCTTCGACGGTTCTATCGTGTTGCTCCTTCGGGCAGCTCACGGGCAGCTCACGGGCAGCACACGCCACGAGGGACCCCAGGTCACATATAGGCCGTCTTGCGTCAGTCGAGGAGGCCACTGTGCGTGCGAGGCCGGCATGGAAGATATCTAACGAAGTACTACCTTCCCAGCTGCGATCATACAGTGCTACAGTAATTACCGGGTTACCTGCGGCACGTGGTGGGCGGTGCAGGGCAGAACAGTGAAGGGATGGATGCATTGGCCAACTGGGGGTCCCTGGGATGAGCAGAACCGTCGTCATTGTCATATTGTGGATTGTGGCCAGAGGAAAGCGGGAGGAGGAGGGAGGCCTGTATTCGAGAAATCACGGGTTGGCCATCGCCGCTGGGAGCCCTGTAGCTAGGCTGCCGAGACCCTGCTGGACCCCTTTGGAAACCCGTTGGAGCCACCCGTCAACCAGGTTCAGGTTGACAGATCGACGGTGTCTTTTTCTGGGCGGCTCTCGGGGGTGGCTGGGTTTGGGTATGAAGTACCGCCGTGGGTGGTTTTTGGTGAGTGCGTCACTGGAGTGGTACTTTGGGCTCGAAACTTTTCCCATTCCGCACAGCTTTCCCCCAGGCCCTATCCCGGCTCACAGACAGAAGAGCGTCGCAGGCAACCTGAAGGCAGGGCAGTTCAGCCCAACCTACGCACACAAGGGCGGCGACTCAGGCAAGGCAACCCACGAATACAACCTGACGCAGCACTGTACGAAGATACTTCGCACGAGGACGGCACGCAGCGGCAGAAACCCAACTCGGCCAGGGAAATTCCCCAGAGCTGCCCGCGCCCAACCCACCTCACACACGCTGTGCTCCGATCTCTCTTCCCATCTTATCCCATCCCACCACCGAAACATTCTTTGGCCGCTCGACCCCTCGACCGCCGACCCCTCGTCCGTCCATCGCCGTCCCGTCTACCGTGTACCGTCGTCACCCGCCGTCGCCCCCAGGGTCCAAGACCCGAGACCCAGGATCCAAGACCTAGGACCCAGCACCCAGGATCCAGAAACCGACTCCCTCCTCCACCTACCTACCTTACCTTACCTTACCTTACCTCCAGCCTTTCCAGCCTTCCAACCGCCCAGCCAACGCCTGGCTCCTCCTACTGCCGCTTGCTTGCTTGCTTGCTTGCTCCCTCGCCTACTTACTCACTACCTACGCTTGCTTGCTTGTCTCTTGCTTGCTTGCTGCTACTGCGACATCACACCATCCGTCCCTCCCTCCCGTCCATTCATCCATCCATCCATCCATCCGCTCCGCTCCGTTGCTCGCTCGCCCCCTCGCCCCCTCGCCCCCTCGCCTCGTCCTCGTCTCGTCCCTCTCCCGCCGCTCGCTCGCTCGCTCGCCCGTCTTCGTCGCTGCTCCCCTCGCTCTTCTGCGCCCCCGTCGTCCGCCCGCCAGAGACGCAACCGCTCTGCCGCCTCCCCACCTCGTTACGGCATCGCTTCCAGCCTCCCAGCCACTAGCCACCCGCTCCTGGCTCACTCCTCCTCGAGCTGCCTTGCAAGCCAGCTTTGACACCAAGCCCAAAAGTCCAACCCCGACCCACCCCACCCACGGGACCACAGTCCACAGGGCCACAAGGAGCCACAGCACCACAAGGGCCACAGGCTCCAAGATCTCGGAGCTACTAAACGCTGCCTGCACTGCACGTCCTGTCGGCACGGAGCCTAGAGCCATCCGTCCTTGAGCTAGGGTCGTCAGAACCCTGTCTGCGACAATGTCAATAAAGTAAGCCTCCTTCGCGAGTCTCGAGCCTCTTCTTTCCCTTTCGCGAGCCCTCCCTTCTCCTCTTGTTACTATTTCTGCCCTCCATCCGCCTCCGTCCTCTGCTCCGTCCTCTCCTCCGTCCTCTCCTCCTTATCTTGTCCGTCCCTTCTGCTCCGTCCCTCCACCTCCGCCTCCGCTTCCGCCTCCGCCGTCTCTGTCGCCCGTTCCATCGCCCCCCTCCCCCCGTTGCCGACCCCGTCCGACCACCACCCCTCCCCCCGTCACCTCCGTGCCTCCGTGCTTCCGTGCCTCCTCCGTTTCTACCCCGTCCAGTCCGTTCGTCGACTGCCCCGCCATCTTCGGCCCATGTAGTCATGGACCCCGCCCGACGATGGACAATCCTCACGACTATCTCATCACGAGCCGTCCTCCTTCGCGGCCCATCGACCCTGACAATGCCGATAGCTGGGTTATGCTCAATCAGGGCGGCTTCGTCAAGCTCGGCAACGAGCGCATCCTCCAAAAGCTAGAATCTCGCATTTCATGCGACCTCTCAGTGCCTCAGGAGCTGAGGGCTCGTTGCGCCTCCTTTCAACGCAAGAGTGATAAGGGCACCCTGTTCCTAACAAATAAGAGAGTATGTTGCCCCGGCCTCGGTCTCCCTCGTCCTCCTCCCCCCCTGTCCTTCTTCACCCTCTTTCCACTTACTCTAATTCGTTAACTCCCCGTCCGCAGATCGTCTACCTACCCTCGAAACCTACCCAGGAGCCCAAATTCGAATCATTTAGTGCCCCGATCCTTAAGTTCCAAGACTCAACCACCTCGTCATCTATGTGGTGGGGATGGGTTTGGAAGTCAGATTGTATTCCAGTGTCTGGTGGCGGGATTCCTCCAGACATTCCTCGAGTTGAGGTCAAATTTACCTTCTCAGATGGCGGCATGATGGACTTCAACGAAGCCTACATCCGACTACGAGAACGCCTATTTCAGTATCAAGAGATGCGTCGCGAGATGGGCCCGGGAGTTGACGTCCCCGATGAGCCGTTGCCGGCGTACGAGGCTCAAGCCAGCCAACCTACGCCACCAGAAGGTTCTCTGGCGGCTGTCCAGCATGATCGAACCGATAGTACCACAAGCCGGAGAGCGCCAGATGAGCCTCCGCCAGACTATGATGAGGCGCAGGCTCAGCAGCTAAGCATCCGGCTCGAGGATCACATTCGAGGGGAAATTGATAGAGGGGAAGATGATCGCGAAGGTTGACCTCGCAGCACTTGCTGATCACGCGAGTGGAGGCGATCCGTGTAACGGAGATCATGGTTCCGGACATTAACCTTCGCGAAGCCATCTTCATCATGTTGAAACCCCTCCATCCTTCACTTCCCTTTCTGTGACCGGGGATCTCCCTCGGCCTTTCTTCATGTACTGTAACGGACGATCATTTTCTAGAATTTGGTTTGATAAATTGGCGGCTGGCTGGCATTTGGCGCTCGCAAAAGGGCTTCACGACATACATATGAGACTAGAACAAAGATTTTCATTATTGCTTCATGACGAGTGACTACTGTGGACGTCGGCATCTCCCATGCTGTGTAAAGAACCCTTGGCGATGGGGTATCAAAGCGGAATGCGGCTGAATTCCGGCTCGAGGTGCCTACGTTCCGGTAGCATTACCTAATCAAATCCGGAAGACAGGAAGCACTCGGACGAGTTCGTCACGTGCAGGAATTCGTGACTGGAACCGGCTGAGCAGGACCAATCAAAATGCCTCAATTCCGCATCAGTTTTCATTCCGTGCCTCTGGCCGAGAGCTTCCGACCTCTTACGATCAGGAACGACACCTCAATCGATATTACCACTCGCCATTGTGAATTCTTCCGCCGGTCGCAATGGGTATCTGGGACGCCTTTTCGGACATTGTCGAGGCCGTGACGCCATGGAGCGTCGTGGAGGCCGAGGCTCCTGCTGAGGACAAGGTATGAGACTCTTTTTGTTTTGGGCGCAGATTTCTTCCCGACCGACCAACGGAGGCAATTGAGGCGCGCCTGACTTGGGGATCTGTCGATCATCACGCAAGTGTCATCGAACGATACTGACGAATTCGATAGGAGGAGAAGAACGAGGACGAGTCCAAGGACGACGATGACGAGGACGAGGATGAGGAGGAAGAGGAGGAGGATGACGAGCCTCACGACCCCAAGGAACAGCTCGAGGAAGGTCCGTTACCCCTTGCCCTACCTGCGCATTTCCATGCGTCTCCGGCCGAATATCTCGATCTCGATCCCGACCGCGAGGAGCGATTTAGGCGCTATCGCTCTGAGCCATCGGAATAGGGTTGCTTTGGGATGCTTTCTGGTCGAGTTATGCTGACGACGAGAACAACAGAGTGCAAGAACTCTGCACAGTGCCACCCTGCCAAGCACCACTTCGACGAGTGCGTCGAGCGTGTCCAGCAACAGGAGAGCGAGGGCGGTGCCAAGGAGGACTGCGTTGAGGAGTGTACGTGCTGCCCGACATCCAAGATTGCGTCACTTTCCAAGCTGTCATGACCGCGATGACGCTCCTCTTCTTCTGACAGCCATTTGAACTCTGGGCTAACCTGACGACAGTCTTCCATCTCGCCCACTGCGCCACCGCTTGTGCCGCCCCCAAGCTCTGGGCCAAGCTCAAGTAAACACCTCACCTCGACCCGACCTGGTCCTCCGAATCGACACGATCCGTACCGACGAGATGACGATGGGATGGCGAAAAGTCAACCGAATGCCGGAACGAGGCAATGGCAATGGCTGCTCTCGCAGTACGTGGGGGTGTCCTTTGTACGATGTGCCTGTCCCCGTCTACGAGCGGCAGCCATCTCTGTATCATACGCTGCAACGCCCTGAATAGATTTCTCTTTCCATATGCTGTTCCTCACTTGGCGACGCTACTACTGGCTTGACATTTCTTGACGCCGATCAACTCTTTAACTTCAAGCGTCCAATTAACCATTCACCTCAGGCCACCTTGAAGGCCTCTAAGGAATAGGCCTTGCCATGACGAATATGGCTTATATATGTATTGCTGTCTCAACACTGAGTTGATTTCTCTGTTCTATGGGTAGTGAGGTATTTTGCAGGGCAGACGATATAGCATCGGAGGACCTTGAATTTCTTCTTGCTGGATCAGATGTTAACCTTGCTAGTTCTTACAACGCCAGATTGATGTTAAATCCTGTTTCAAAACGACGACATCAGTTTTGAAAAGACGACAAGTTAATTTGTCTCAGGGCCTTTAATGTCACTCTATCGCCGCCCATTTATCCTCCATTGTTGGACTTGCTATCTCGGTTGACTGTACCTCATGCGGACCTCATGCAGTTCTGGTTCATGGCCAACACATGAGGCAGTTGGGGACTGGTGGTACAAAAGTGCCACGGACACCTGTCAATGGATGCAGAAAACCCATGCACGAGATCCTAAATTGGAAGACATCCATGCCCGGAAATGGTGCTGGTGCAACGTCTGTCCGATGCTCATGTCAACCGTGGCAATGCTTACTTCGTTTTATCGGCGGTGTTTCAATATCGGATAACGTGATGGATACCCAAGGCTGAGATGGTTGTCGATCATTACGGCCCCGGGATGGATGAGGTATCTCGGGAGGGCATATGGAACGCCCACGGTGTCAGGGGGGAATGTTAATGTGGTGACAGCAACAGGTGGGATTATCAGTGTACGAGACAGTGACTTAGTTGGTAAAGGCAGGTTAGCACTGGCCACCGGAATATATCACGTTGCAAGCAGATCAGATCCAGAGGCGTTCCGATATCTAACTTAGCCTATCTGGATCTCACGATTGGGAACGACACACAGCGCAGCAAGTGCCCAAGGCAGAAGAAACCAGCCAAAGGACGCACACCAAAACGAGGAATCATTATTATTCGGAAGATATTTCATCACACCTACCGCCGAGCCGGGGGGCCGAAACAGGGCAATAACTGTCAAGGGTTGAGATAACCCCTTGCTACGCTGTTGGGACCGGGGAGTTGTGTGCGAGGACCCAGGCCGGAAAGGAGGACCGGGGCTGATCAGCTGTGGGCGCGTTTATTCGTAGATCAAGGGCTTGAAGGAGCCGGGGGCCGGGAGAGATGTGGTGTTGTGCGGCGAGGTAGGTAGGTCAGTACTACATCGTGCCGATGAGCGTAGTATCTCTTTGTTCGAGGATATTCGCAGTCTGTTCTCTGCTGGCTTCCAGTCTACGCGTGACGAAGAGTGTATGCCGAAGCATCTTTGGGTTCGTAGACGCGAGATGGACCTAGAGAGATAGCGGCTGGACGAGCACGGAGATGGCAGGAAGCGGGCATGGACAGCGAGTGGGACGAGAGAGTAGGTAGACTGGCCACGATCATGTGAGAGAAGAGCGAGGTGAGATCTGGGTGATGGCAGCGTGGGAAGCGAGCCGAGGCAGCCAAATCGGGCAGCGAGGTCCGGTGAATGGAACCCAGGGAACGCTTGGACCATTTAGCTGTGTAGTTAATTGGCTGGTTGGTTGGTTGGTTGGTTGGTTGGTTGTTGGTGGTGAGTGAGTGTCTGTCTGTCTCTGAATGAAAAGAGGTAGTTGTTAGTTATCTCTTGTGATGTGTCGATTGGACGGATGAATGCATCAATACCAAGTTTCCCCCCTCCGCCCTCTTCCTCTTCCGTCATTTATTAACAAGTGACTTGAACCCGCCAAACTTCCCATCCCACCTCATCTCCCATCTCCCATCTCCAACTCGGCCCATCCCATCCCCGTCAGCTCACTCTTAGTCGCGTTGCGTTGTGCAGCACCGCACATTTTTGTCGCTTTTACGAATTTTCGCACTTTTGATCTCACCTCAATCCCGTCCCGAACCCACCAATAGGACCGCCCGCGTCCCTGGAAAAAGCCCGCCCAAGAAGAAAGGCACGCACGCAGGTCCCTTGGAAACACGGGCACAGACAGCTGAAACGACGCCACTTACTCGCATCGCGCGACGACGACGACGACGACGACGACGACGACGACGGCCACGATCCTGGTTAAGAGAGTGCGAACGAAAAAGTGACGAAGCACGCTCCGGGGTCCTTCAAGTCCTTAACGGCCCGTTGCAGCTGTTCGTGTCGCCCTTGCAAAAGTAACTCGCTGTACCACCCTCCGACGGACTCGGGGGTCCAGGCCTCGTTTCGGCTTCACGCCTCTTTTTTCGACTTTCCTCCTTTACAACCATTTTCCTCTCCTGCAAATCGAAACCGCACGATTCCAACTTCCAGACTCTCCTTGACCATCGCATCGCGTCGCTGCAGCAGACTGTGTTTCTCTCTTTCCCCCCTCACTACGTTTTTCTGCACCACTTCTTCTTCCGCGCGCCGCAGATCGGCATCGTCCCACTGCTCAATCGAGAGCCCCACGTCACATCATATCACGATCCCCCCCCCCCCCCCTGGTCCCGCATGCCTGGAGGCGAAAAGACCCAGGAGGAACAGGAACAGATACAACAGCAGCGACAGAGTCAGAAGCAGCAGGGCGCGCGTCGCTTCCTCGACTCCATCACCACCACCATGAGCGACGACGCTGCCGGCGGTCGCTTCTGGCGCAAGCAGAAGCTGGGCTCTCGCGACTACAGCCTCGAGGAGCGCACCGCCGAGACGGGCGATGGCGAAGGCCGTGGAAGTGGTGGGAGTGTGAATGAGGGCGTCTCGACCGAGTATCGCACCTACAAGCGCCGGTGGTTCGGGCTGGCCCAGCTGACGCTCATGAATGTCATTGTGTCTTGGGATGTAAGTGACGCTTCCCAAGGACGAACATGAACAAGAACGTTATATACTGACCGTCTCCCAGTGGATGACCTTTGCCCCCGTCGCCTCCCACGCCGCCTCGTACTACGATGTCAACGAATCCACCATCAACTGGATCAGCACCGCCTTCTTCCTCGCCTTTGTCGCCGTGTTCCCCATCAGCATCGCCATCCTGCACCGCGGGCCCAAGCTGGCCTTCATGACGGCCGCCGTGCTCATCCTCATCGGCAACTGGATCCGCTACGCCGGCGCCACCAGGAAGTCCGGCGGCAACGTCGCCCACGCCATGGCCGGCGAGATCGTCATCGGCTTCGCCCAGCCCTTCATCCTCGCCGCCCCGACGCGCTACTCCGACCTGTGGTTCACCAACCGCGGCCGCGTTGCTGCTACCGCCCTCACCAGCTTGGCCAATCCGTTTGGCGCTGCTCTCGGCCAGTTGATCACGCCTCTCTGGGTGAGCAAGCCCAGCGACGTCTCCAACATGGTGCTCTACGTATCCATTCTTGTAAGTTCCTCGAGCCTCAGCCTCGAACCACTCTCAGCCCTTCAACCCAAGATCACCAAATCAACCTGACACAACTCCTCCAGTCCACCGTCTGCTGCGTCCCGGCTTTCTTCGTCCCCGCCAAACCCCCCACGCCCGTCGGTCCCGCCTCCGAGACGCCCAAGCTCAGCCTCCGCGCCTCCGTCGGCGCCGTCTCCAGCTCCCTCGAAATCTGGCTCCTGCTCATCCCCTTCTCCATCTACGTCGGCTTCTTCAACTCCATTTCCTCGCTGCTCAACCAGATGCTCAACCCCTACGGCTTCTCTGACGACGAGGCCGGCATCGGCGGCGCCGTCCTCATCGTCGTCGGCCTCATCGCCTCCGCTATCGCCTCCCCCATCATCGACCGCACCAAGTCCTTCCTCTTCGCTATCAAGCTGCTTGTTCCCGTCATCGGCGTCTCATATCTCGTCTTCATCTGGATGCCTCAGACCCGCGACCTTGCAGGCCCCTACGTCGTTCTCGCCATCCTCGGCGCCTCCTCCTTCGCCCTCGTCCCCGTCGCCCTCGAGTACCTCATCGAGCTCAGTCACCCTCTCAGCCCAGAGATCACTTCCACCATCGCCTGGGCCGGCGGCCAGCTCTTCGGCGCCATCTTCACCATCATCAGCGACGCACTCATCGAGGGCCCTGACGCCAACCCCCCAAAGCACATGAAGAAGGCCCTCGTCTTCCAAGCCGTCATCGCCCTCGCCGTCGTGCCCATCCCCCTATGCCTCGGCCTCTTTGGCCGCCAGGACAAGATTGCCCTCCGCCGCATCCACTCCGACGAGGAGGTTCGACCGCGTACCGTCGTGACGACGAATCCGTAGTATGGGTTGGCCAAATGACTATGACGCGGGACGTGTCTTGAGCAAGCCAGTCTTGCGGTTGCGGTACATGACTGTTGGGGGCCGGCGCGCCTCTTTCGAAACGGAAGTAATCAATAATTAATGTCTGTAAATCTCTGTTACGTCTGTATATACGTGGGTGTCATTGTCGCAATATACCCATCATGATGTGTGTTCCCTTTTGGCTCTAAAATGCCTAATCCCACGGCTTAAATCCTCGCTCGCTTTGCAGGTGTCTTACCCCTAAACTCCATTACGCTTTTTTGATGTTCAGAACACTCTCCCACTCATGTCGCAGTTCCTCCATCATCTTCCATGATTTGACCCCCCAAGTCTCAAACTCTACCAGCTCGTCTTCGGTGACATCCACGGCCCCGAATTTCCTCCCGACCGCCTTATTGAAGACGCCCGCAGTTGTATCTGCGCTGGCATCCTCGACCTTGCCCTCCCAGCCCCAGCCCTCGACCTCGGTCTTCTTGACATCCACCTCGAGCTTTCGGTTGGAGCCGCTACCCCACTTAATGCGCTCGGCGTCGATGTTGTCGAGAGCGGACTGTTCCTGCAAGACAATCCAGGCGGGTGACTTGGCGCCCGTGTAGCTGTCGACGGCGTGCCAGGGGGAGCCGAGAAAACGGGCCAGGCGGAGCACTAATGTGTATATTCCTATGAGGAACCAGGGGACCGGGAAGAGAGTGCTGGCGACGATGCCCGGGTGGGTGACGTAAAACTTGGGTCGGAATGGCTTCGCCTGGGCCTCTTGAGGGTCGTCGGGGGTGAAAAAAGGAGCGGAATATGGTTGAGTGGAGGGCAAGGCGGCGGTGAGGGAGATGATATCCGTGAGTCGTTTGACGGATTCGTAGGGTCCCACGCCTTTGAAGCACTGGATGTCAGACAGGGTCAACGAGTCCCAGTGAGCCTCGAGACTACTGGACCAGATGATCCGGCCGGGAGCCACTTTCTCATCAGGGCGGCTCAGGAGGGGGAGCAATTCGTGGGCGAGGATGTAGTGACCAAAGATGCAGGCGCAGAAGACCTCGCCAAGGAGAGGTTTGGAGGGCTAGCGAGACGGTTAATATCATGGACAAACGAGGTAGTCAGACAATTCAAGAGAGAGCATACGTAGTTGTACTGGGTCCCCTCGTTCAAGGTGCAGGTCGGCAGGGCATTCTTATACGTCGGCCATGTCACCGACTGCAACAGGCCGTTTGTGAGGAAGCTCCAGATAGCTGCGGGATAGTTGCACCCAGACCAGCCGCCGTATGCAGCATTGAACACGACGCTGTCCAGCCTCGGGATGCGCACATGTTGGAGGTACTCGTCCGCCAGGCCCTCGGGGTTGCTCAATGGCTCGTGAAGCAAGCGACTCGCGAAGGCGTAGACGCCGCGCAGGTCGCACAGGTCGATCTGCAGACTCAAGATGTGGACGCGGGCCACGACATCCTGCCACCGATAGCTGTCGCCGACCCGCGATCGTAGCACTGTCGAGGTCTGGGCGGCGAGCTGTGCGTAGGATCGCAGCGCGCGGATCGTTTGTAGGGACTTGGACTTGGAGCGCGTGGTGGGGATGAGGACGAGGTGGGCTGTGAGCGAGCGGGTCGCAAGAAACTCGTCGATGAGACGCTCGGCGATGCTGAGGCCAATTCCACTGCGGATGACATGTCAGCATACCCTGTCGTTTGGCCTTCGGGAAGACTCCCGCAATTGGGTCGGCATCTACCTGTTGGCGCCCGTGACCAGGACAAAAAGCTGGTCGTGGGGAGGGACGGCATCCCAGGGTGCCTGGGCCGGTGCCAATTGGGAGCCCATCTGGCGGGATGTGATGCTTCGCTCGGGTTATATCTCAGCAGTGGAGGAGCGAAGTGAGGATATCGAGCTTCGGGACGTGGTTAGAGGGCGAATGGTCGAGGAGAAGTGTTGAGGAGCGGTGTCTAAGTAATCGGGATATTTGCAGACGGGTGGCTTCCTTACTAGCAATTAATTGCTCCTGTCCTGCCCCACGTGACACCGGCATGCCCCCGTGTCCGTATCGCCCGACTGGGTAGCTTCTCATTTATACGTGAAGCGTACTAGTAGACTTAATTAGACATGCTGCGGGTGGGCAAGGTTCCGCCTGTTCAGCGGTTTATCATTTCGGATTTCGGGTCGTCATCACTGCGGTTTTGAGAAAGGGCGTAAGACTCGTATTCTTTGTGTAAACCGGGTTCTATGGAACCACCCTAGTTGTTCCAGATACACGCGCTACAGCTACAGAATGGGCTATCTAACGAAACCTAGAGTGATACCATGCTGTAAAATAGGTCACTCGAGATGTTCTGTGCCAGGAAAAAAGGGGACTCACATGCGTGAGTATCAATTGAGAATTCAAGACAATGGAACAAGAATGCGAGATACGTATACGAATACGTGACGTCCCTTACTTAGACTAACAACCCTAACCCATGACCCCCAAACCGTGGCGTGGCATGCGAAATGCCGAATGGTCTCATTGAATCCTATGTCCAGGGAAAGCGGTCATGCCCATTCTAGGGCAAAGCATACCATAATGAGGAAATGGTGAGCATGATGATACATAACATCAAAAGGAGGCAGGTTGGAACGTCATCATGATCATTATCTTTTTGTAACTTATTACAAAGGCTAAAGTGGAAATGGGCATCTGCAACTCCGCAACCGTAGCTTAAACACAACATGCGGCGTTAAATGCAATGATTCACCCTGCAAGATACTCCATGGAGACTCTCATCGCTTTTCTGGGCCATCCTTTTGTACCCAATGCCTCGGCTAGGACCTCATTTACCCATGCATTTTTGTCATGATACCATTACTCCCGGGACTTGTTAACGCCTTCCTGAACGGCAGCAAGGATCAGATCCTTGGCCATCTCAACACCCTCCTGAGATCCGATGATCTCAATTGCCTCATCCTTGGCCTGGTCTCGGGGCACCTGGATCTTGCAGTTGCTCTGCTTTCGGATCTGGTTGACCTTGGAACCGCTGGGGCCAATCACGTGGCGGTAGGTTCTAGGGTCAGGAAGAACAAGGTATCCCGTAGCATCGTGCTTCTTGGCCTGCTCAATAGCCTTCACAATGGCCTCCTTGGCTTTCGCCACATTCTCGGGTGTGCCTCGCAGGACCCAAGGAATCTCGCCGTCCTCGCCGGAGGAAGCCTGGACGACCTTCCACGAGTGGGCATCGCTGGCGGTCTCTTCATCGTCCGTGATCAAGGGCAAGGCACCAACGTTGGAGCGAGTAGAGGAGTCAGGCTTGGGAGGAAGGGGCTGGCCAGCATGGTCGACCGTGACCTGGTGGTTGTTGCGAAGCTGGCGGAAGAACTGACCACCGTTGGAGACGGAGTGGTGCAGGTTGCGGGGGACCTGGAGAGTCTCGCCCTGCTGAGCCTTGATGAGAGACAGAATGTGCTCTTTGGCCTTCGCCACGTGCTCAGGTCGACCAGTCACCTTGACTCCGGTCTTGCCATCACCCTGGCGGGGGACATCAATCGACACGGACAACTTAGATTCCAGCTGGCGTTTCACATCACCACCTCGGCCAATAAGCGAGCGGTGGTTCTCGATGGGGACGTCCACAACCTCCGTGACCTGGTTCTCGCGCTCAGCAACAATCTCCTGGATGCGCTCCACGATCTTCTGGACTACATCAGTGCGGCCCTCGATCTTGATCGTGTTTCCATCCGCCTCCTGCTTGGGGAATTGGATTGTGCGAGCAAGCTCGCGTCGATCATCAGAGCCACCAGCCTTGACAACGATGTCTCGGAGGTTGGCACCTATAACTCAGTTAGATATAGTTCAAGGATGCAATAATTTCGAGGACTTACCGCTCGCTCCAATCAGAGCCTTGTGGTACTTCTTCTCGATGTCCAGGGTACGAACGACAGTGTCATCGAAGACAGCACGCTTCTCCTCCAGGATCTTCTTGGCCTTAGCAACCTGGGAAGCCGTACCCTTCACCTGGATCTCAACAATATCAGTGTCCCGATCAGCGGGCACATCAATCTTGGCTCCACTGGCTTGTCGGAGCTCGTCAAGAGCGGCACCGCCCTGGCCGATGAGAGAACCGACTTGCTTCTGCTGGACGGCGACAGTGGCGGTGGCGGAGTGCTCCTCAAGATACTTGTGTAGCGAGAAAAGTTCGTCACGAGCCTCATCCGCACCCTTCTTGGGTCCTCGAATCATGACCTCATCGGCAGGCTGCTGTCGGCGGGGCTTTCCGGACTCGCTGGCGGCATCCGCGTTCGACTGATCGTCTGAGACGTTCTTCGCAGATCGGGGGAAGAAGATCAGGACCTTGTAACGCGTTTGAAGACGGTTAATCTGTGTACCCTGAGAGCCAATCAACTCGCGGTGGTACTTGGGGTCGATCTTCAGAACGTGGGTGGTCTCATCAGCCAGGCTGCGAGCAAGGCTCTGGATGTGCGAGCGGCAGGTCTCAGCCTTAGCCTTAGGACCCTTGAGCTCAACCTTTCCATCCTGAACCTGGATCTCGACGTCGAAACGATCACGCAGCTCACGGATGTTGCTACCGCCCTTGCCAATAAGGTGGTTGGCAAACTTCTGAGGGAAATCAAAAGTCAAGGTAAAACCACGCTCCTTTTCATCCTCCTTCTCCTGCTCAACAAAGGCATTTGCCTTCGCGGCAAGCGACTCAACGGCAGAGGCAGGGCCTCGAAGGGTGATCGTAGTGCCAACCTTGGTGACTCTGACAGGGATTTGATCACCTGGGGTGTTTTCCTGCTCCTTCTTGATGAAACGTCGAAGTCTCTCGTGGAACTTCAGGGGGACATCAAGAGTTTCGGCAGTAATCTGCTCCTGCTTGTTGATGAGATCAAGGATATGCTTCTGAGCGTCTCGAAGACCCTGCTGGAAGGCTTTGATCTCTGCATCCGCAGGCTTGCTGCGGGGGATCTGATAGGGGCCATCAGCCGGGTCGGGGCCCTCGTACACGAGAAGGACGGGAGCGCCGCTCTCCGACGCATCGGGAACAACAAGGTGAACACCGTAGTCATTCTTGATCTTGGAGGTGACGTTGTTTCGGAGGTGCTGATGGAAGAAGGGGTCAATGGGCACTGCGCTCATTCGAGAAGGGGGTTGGCCATTGATAATGCCAGTAATCTCAGACTGAGCACGAATGGCGTTCTTGCCCTCACGAGAGTAAAGCTCCCAAGGCAAGGCACCATCCTGGGAGAAGGGGGTGTTGATATGGGTGTTGTAAAGCTTCTCCAGACGCTCAATCTCCTTTCGCTGTCGCAGGTATCGAGTGACATATCCAGCATGAGCCGCAGCACCGCCAGGAGCGTTGCGGTGGAACCGGGCGATGTCAAGGTTCGACATTTGCATACCCATGGCAAGGTCCATGGCCTTCTCCAGACCGGCCTGAACCTGGTCGGCAGGGCCAATGACGGTCACAGTGTCGTCATCTTCGTCAGTGGGCAGAAGAATGGCACAGCCGGTCTCAGCGAAGAAGTTCTCAGTGGGGACACCTCGGTCACCAATAATGAACTGGTGTCGGCCTCGCTGAATTGACAGCTGCTCAGCCTCGAGCTGCCTGTGGAGCTCGGCGACTTGGCGTTCAATCTCGGCGCGAACCTTCTGAACAGCAGGGCGGTCACCGGCAAGCTGGATATGGTTCTCCTCGTGGCCGGCAGGGGCAAATACGGGTCGCTGTCCGGGCGCGGCAGCGACGGGAGCCGGACCAGACGTGTAAGCTTGCAGAGGAGGAACCCGGATCTGGATACCATGATCCTCCTCCAGCGCATGGGCAAGGGCGTTTCCGGAGCCGGCAATGAAGGGGTAGAATGCGGCGGGGATGCCACGGACCTTAGTCTGGACGTTGGCAGATCGCTCGCCAGCAATCTTCAAGATCTCGTTGCGGGCAGAAGCGGCAGAGAGAGCGTTGCCCTCAACGATGACGTCAATGGTGGCATCGTCATCGTCCTCGTCCACAGGGTGACTCTCGTCAACCTTGGGCAATTGAATCTTGGCGCCAGTCTTCTCCTGCAGGGCCTTAATCATGGATCCACCCTTGCCAATGATGTGGGCTCGGGTAGATTGAGGAATCGGGACAGTGATGCTTTGCTAGGTCCGAGTTAGTATGGGTCATGACAGCGGGTATGTCAGCACCTACCTTGGTTCCAATTTGGAAAACCAGGTCCTTGAGTGCCTGTTGAGCAACGTCTTGAGGACCGGTGGCATCAAACTTGAGGCGACCGTTGGAGGAGGTACCCATCGTAATGTTGGCCCGGGACTTGCGGTTGATGTCCTTGATAGTGTCGGCGATGGGGCGCTTCAGTTGAGCACGGGGCATGATGTACTGGGGATCAAGGGTAACCGTTTCGACATTGCGGCCGGGGATCAACATGGAAGGCATAGCATTCTTGGGGGTATCGGCCCCGGAAGCGGGGGTCGAGGAGCGCGAAGGACCGTTGGATGCAGCACCGTTAGACTTGCCATTGGCGGTGTTCTTGGCTCCCCAGATGGGCGCCACGTTGGCGCTCTTGCCCTTGGGAGCCCCGAGCTCGGGGAACAATTCATGCGATTGAGTATCGAGCGCACTCTTAGGGCCCTGCGGCTGCTTACCGGCGGCCTTTGCGCTGACCGGGGCAGCCCAGGAACCAGAGGCATCGTTGGAAACCTTGGCGGGGAGGTCCTCATCCGGAACATCTTGAACAGTGACGGGGTGAGGCTCAGCATGCTTCTGGAGAAGCTTCTGCGCGACAGAAACCTCACCAAGATTGGTGGTATCGACGGGGGTCTCGGAAGCCATGATGGAAGCTTTGCTTAAATACGGCGGCACGGGACTCGGGAGACGGTGGACGGTCGTAGGAAGGTGACGGGAGGTGTTGACTGGAAAGACAGCTTGTTAGCCAGGGACTCGCACAGGAATTGTCATCTGAATCGGGTGGCTGGGGATCAATGCCATTGGGTATGATGAAGAACATACTAATTGTAGAGGCTGCTGGAAGCAGTGAAGCTTGCAACCAGGAAAAGCTGGAGAAGAGGGTGTGGGAGCTCGGTACGGGTGACAGACGACAAATGACCAGATGTTGCGGAGTCTGGGGTCTCTAGAACATTGTGCAAGAAACCAACAGACGGCGATGACCAGTAACCAGGAGGAACAACCAGAGAGGAGGCAGAGACCGGAGAGAGGAGGACGGACTCGGAGCAGGCGGATGAAGATGGCAGATACAGATGGGAGAGTGAAGTTGGGAGGTGAGGGTTGAGACTTGAGGGTGAGGTGGAAGTTTCTCCAGACTCCCCACGACGTTCTAGCCTCTCAGCCTCTGGACCGCTTTAGCCAGCAGGGATCGCTCGCTACTTAGGTACGATGGAGCCACCGAGCCACCCAGAACTACACCTACAGACACCGAGAGAGTCTGCTGGAATTTACGCGAAGCTTGCCCGAGGCCCGGAGCACCGAGCTACCCAGCTGTCAGCGGGGCCCTCCCATGATGGACGGGAAGGCCAGTTCACCCGTTCATGCCCCCCCCCCATCCAGAACTGGAAGGACCCCAAGCTCGGGTCAAAAGGGGTCATCATGGTCACGGGATACTGCATGTGATCTTCCCCACATCGCATCATTTTGGGGCTGCCCTCAATTGCACCTTGGGAAGGAGGTCTTCGTCCATCTGAACATGGAATGCACGTGCACATGAAGTATCGATTCACTCCCTCTGTTGTTCGTTGCTTGCCATTTCGAATGCCCGTTCCATGTCTTCAGATCACCCACTAAGAGAGTCAACAATTACTACCTATGGACTGTTGCCGTCTCAACTGGCTCGCTTGCCGAGTCCGTCCCGTGCAAATACATGGCTCGGATAAAAAGAGGCGTCGGCAGACCGGTCTTTGGCCACGCAGTCTCAGATCTTAATGGCTGCTGACAGTTATTGGCGCAATTCCAACCAGAGATTCCTCCAACTCTGTTTGGTAAGTGGAAACGGAAGCTTTCTGGGAGAAATCATGTGCTTTTCAGTGGGAGACCGTCTGATCTGAGAGAATGCGCTGGCCAGTTGTGGGGTCGTAGCTGAGCCTCCAAGTCAGGTCCCGGTTTGCAAGCCACCAACCAAACTTACCGTCACCCACCACGGACGTTGCACCCGGCAATGGACGACGTCTAACAGGATTCCCCTCTTTGCCGTCTCCGTTGATCAAGCTCAACATCGGCCGTTTTCCCTCAACTTGGCGAGTCCCCTTAGGTTTCATCTCAACAGTCAGCAAGCAGACTGGAGTGGATAGGCTCGGCGTTCAGGGGAACCGAGGGGTTCTCCTCGGCGTGGGTTGTTGAGCTTATACCGCGTATACCTTGTCTAAGGCCAGACCCTTTCCGCCGAGTTCCAGCCTAGCATCTGGAAGTGGTCTCATGTAGCGTAAAGGAGCAGACGCGCTGCAATCTCCGCTCGGAGCTCCAAACGTCGGTGACAAGCTGTCAGGGCACGTAGATCCCGGAGTCCCGCGGTCTCCAATGGTCAGGGTTTCCTTGCGACTATCACCTATGGACGTACTATCATAAGCGCTCTTCTGCCGTCTTTTCAGACCCCACCAAGGGTTGTGTATCAGAATGACGACTCAGGAAACATGACATGTACTATGTGGTCGGGAGAGGGGATCTCGATACCCTGACATGGCCCGCTATTCAGACCGGAGAATTAGTCGGTAACGGAGAGAATATGTGCTAACTTAGTCATCCAGGACGAATTGCCGAACCTGTGAGATGGGATTAAACCTTGCCTTTCTTCTGGTCCATCTCGGCTCCTCTCGCGACGCCTGCAACACATTCAATTGCATCCTTCGGCTACTGCAGGTACGGATTTACTGTAGATGGCATGCGACACGGCACGGAGCGGCAGAGCAGGTCTGGCAATGAGAATGCACACGTACGTACGGTACTTGGGCTACCTAGTACCGTAACGTGCTTAGCAGACATGGTCTCGAACCTCGCTAATGTCAAAGTGTGAGCCTTTATGTATGTATGACGGAGAACTTTGTTGTGCTCTTCTTGCGTGGGGTTTGATTGGAGTCACATTCGCTTGCAGCCTTTCTGCAGGTGCAGCGGAGAAATTGGCTATCGAGGTGACGACCGTGTGTGCTTCGTACACAGATGGACAGCATTGTGAAGCCAATTCGGCGGAACCAAGTCTCTAATCGAGTTCCATTGCGTCCTGAACCTGCACAATGCGAACGAACACGTACGCAGGATCTCAACAAGTGCTAAACCACCACACCTAAACGACGTGGTGGGCAGCCGTATCACTGAGGGTCCAGGGGCAGTGCTGAGGGTGTGCTCACTGCTTTCCACGACGCAGGAGGCCACAACCTCCAGTGCCAACGTGGACAAGGTGTGTCAGAATGGGGTAGGGCAAGCCAGGGCCGGGGAAAGGATCCCCCAGACAGCAAGGCGAGCCACGAGCAACTTGTCCATCGAGACGCAGGTTGTGCAGTGGAGGTTGTACTCGGTAGTCGTCGAGTGGACGTTGGTGAACAGTCACTGATTTGCTGAGCATTGGTCATTTGGAGAGGTAACGGCATGGTATAAATATCCGCAGTGTAAATGTATTCGTAGTGTAAGCTGTAAATAGTACCAAATGTCCCAAGAGCTGTTGGCCGATTGGGCAGCATCCACCAGCCATCGGCGATGGAAGCGAATTGAGTCGCCAATGCTAGAGTGGAACAAGTCCTCGTATAAGGTCGTGGCCTTGACCCGGCCCGCGGTGGAAGGATCTTAAAGAAGATGATGAAGAGTGAACGGTGGCCAGCGGGAACCCAAGGCCAGCTCAGGGACGAGACGTGTGAGCGGCGACCTCGAAACCCGCCGCCATAACTCCATGAGTATCAGCGACTGGCGGGTCAAAGTGACTGCTATGTATGTATGTCTCGCATCGACACCCAATCGAGAGGGCTGAAGCGCCCATGTCTCGCCGCGTCGCTGGGGAAAGACGACTCTCGGACTGTGGAGGTGAGACGGGCGGGCCCCTGTGGCGTGAAACGAGGAAGCGCCTCCAGCAACAGAAAACGGTAGATGGTGTCACAGTTTGATGGAATAGTTACCTCATCTACAGAGTTGATTCCCGACTTGCTAAGGCGGCGTAGTAAGCTGTAAAGGCAGGCCGCAGGGCGTTGAGTACCTATGCAATTGCAGCCGGGCATGTTGGAGTTGGGAACAGCAAGTCAACAAGTGGAGAAAGTTAGATGCTTATCACATCTCGATAACCATAAGCTGGCTATCAGTCAGCACCGTACGAATACAAGTCGAGGAAACAAGATGAGATGAGATGAGATGAGATGACGAGGCCGTCTCCCGTCTCGGCAGGACGCTACTTCGTACATAACGCACGTACTCTCGACAACGAGGCAAAGGCCCGAGAATCTAAGGCACGAAGTCGAAGACCAACAAGACCAGGATGGATGCTAAAGGACCAGCGCCCCATCATCGTCACATCTCTCTCCATGGCTGCAAGCCTGTAACCTGCTTCAGCCTCCAGGGCTCAGCGTTGCGGTTTCCCGATGGCTCCCAATTGGCCCCACTGGGGGATGGCGTCTGCGCGAATGGATGTGCGTACCAAACTAGGGACGGACGCGGTGATAGCGGACGAATCTGTAAACCAAAGAAAAAAAAAGAGCCGAGTAATGAGATTCCCGGAGGAGTACAGACGCATAACCTTTACGCCTCGCGCAATCGACCGTCGACGGAGAGGCTTACAAGTTCAGTCTGCAACGGGCCAGGGTGGATGTCGGACAGTTGGAAGTGCCACATCAGCAAAGGCTTACCCAGTCCCCACCGGCCACGAGCCGGCAGCGAGTGGGCAGTTACCTTAAGCGGCGGGCGGGCTACGGGGCACAGTACGAGGTACTTCGTACATCCAGTTGGTGCAAGCCATCGACGACAAACGCAGCACAGCAGCTACTAGGAATGTACTGTACAGGCGCTCGCCGCTCTAATAAAATTGTCCAAGGACCAGGAGCTCCAGCCTTGGAAACCTTGCAATTGGGGATCCCTTGAAGCCTTGACCCTCTTGCAGACGTCTGTCTTCTAGTCTCCGCACCAAGTTGCCAGATCCTGGAGGTTGCTCCACTGGCGCATCCACACGCCTGCTCCTTGGTGGCTACGCGCTTAACAGTGGTCGTGAGACCCTAGAAAGCACTGGCAGCCCGCAAAGGCGATTGCAATGAGGCTAACACCACGTCTGCCCCGCACTGTCTCCCCATGCCCCGAGTCAACAGGTTACGCACAAGACTGCAATGGGGGATCCAAGGTCAGCAAAAGGACACCGTCAGAGATATTCCGAGACAGAGTGGAGGGGGGCAAGAGCATCAACATCTGGAGACTGAAGACTGAAAACTGAAGGATCCGTACCCAAGAAACTAAGTACTTGCAGGTGGACCTGGTGCTGTGCCAGTGTGGAGTCGCCCTGTCCAGTCACCCTGTTCAGTTGGGGTCATGGAAGCAAGGTACCGTGCAGTGCAGGTGGACATTACATTACAGTGCATCACAGTGCGTGTGGCCGTTCATCAAGGCTCAAAGAAGGGTTCCATTCATCGCCGTCCAGCAAGAAAAAACAGTTAAACCACTTCACAGCAACCTAACCATTGGCCTCACATGAAGCCGTTTCCCTTTTTGCTCTCAATTCCGGCCTCATTTGTTGGGGCTCAATGTATGTCGCCAATTCAAGCACCTCTCCAATTGCCACCACCCCTGCTTGCCAGCATGTGTCAGGGCCACGGCTTGCCAGCCAGCCAGCAAAGACGACACAGCCCCCTCGGTGTGCATCTCTCTGCGTCCCATCACCTGGGACTGCCTGGGCCGCGAAGTGCTTCTCACCAACCAGCGGAGCACTAGAGCAGAGTGGCAGGCTGGCAGCAGAGCGTAGCATCCCGCGAGCGAATCGCCGAGGCTCGTCCTGGACAGGGCGGGCGACAGATCCCCAGGACCCCAATGGAGGCCCTCGTCATCCCCGTAAACTCTGCCGGCATTGGGCTGCACCGTAGTTAGTAGGCAAAGTGATGGTCCGCAACGTGGAAACGAGAGAAGAAGGCCGTGGAAGGTATAGTCGATGGAGGTACCCAAGGCACGCCGCACGCCAAAAAGCCAAAAGCCAAAAGGCCGACCAACCAAGCCAACGGTCCAAACACCAAGTGCTCGCAGGTTGCGTCCGCACTGTCGACTCGCGCCAACGGCCCGAGAGTGTACTATGTTCGGGTGTGGGCGTTGAGTGGTCACTGATGCAGCGTGTGCAGCGTGGGCACCTCAGCGTCAGGCAAGGCGCGGGCATTTTACCTTGGGTATCGGTATCGGTAGCCACAAGCACAACCTAAGGTTCCAGGGCAGCCGGGCTTACCAGGTACCTACCGGTTAGTGGGTGAGTCTCCGGGGGAGTGTGTACCCCCCCCCCCCCCCATCCGCTGCCCACATGGACCCAATTGCAGGGCCAGCCTAGCGCAGATGGAATGGATCACAGTCCATCGCAGCTGGAGCACAACACGCCTGGATCTGAATGCCCAGCACCAGGTTGCCAGGACAGGAGGGAGACAGACACACTGGTCAAGCAAGCAAACAGAGTCGGGCAGTGAGATCACGGCGAATTCATCAATCGATCCAAGCCCAGATGCGTGCTCTTCAATGATTCACGCACCAACCTGCTGGCCCTTGCTCAACGCCAACTCTCCTCCTACGAGGACGCGCCCACACGTCCAAACTCACTACCTCCATCATTCCCCCACGCGTAACTCATCTCTGTCTCTCTCTTTCTCTCCCGTTGCGCTCTGCGGCGCACTTCCCCTTTCCCTTTCATTCATTCGTTCACTTGAAATCCCCTGGCTGGCGGAGCTGGGGTTAATCAAGCTCTGTCGCCTGTATCTCGCTTCGAGCTGGTAGCCCGCACCGCGCATCGTCATCCTCCCATCTTCCACCAGTGCCCCGTCAGCAGCAGCACCGAGCAACAAGGCACGACACAATACGAACTTGTTCACCCGGCTCAACGCCAACATACGGCGCGGAAACAGAAACTGGTGAGTTTGTTTTCGATCCTGATCCTGATCCAGACCTGGACCCGGGACTCGTTGTCATCGATTCGCACCCCAATCGGATTCCAACACCCCCATCCTTCAGCCGCCCGCAGTTCCCGCATTCCATCCATCTCACCTACGCACTCTCACACAAGCACAAGCATCCCGTCCATTTCATTATCATCTCCCTACCGCCCGCACAGTACCATCGTACTCCGTACATGCTACCGTACCTTACCCACTCCCCATCTGTCCCGGATTTGCCAGAGTACTTGCGTACGGAGTACTTCCCACTTTGCCGCCCCTCCTCGCCCCTCCCATCTCCCCTCCACCCCCCATTGCCAACCCACATTCAGACGCAGTGCATCACAGTGGCCAAACGCCTTTTCCCTGTTCCCCAACTTCCAGTTTCCCGTTCCAAGTTCCTAGCTTCCTAGCGCCCAGTCCCCAATCCCCCGTCCGCAGCCCCCTAGCACAGGCAAAGGAAGAGAAAAAAAAAAGGCCCAGAGCACAAGGCACACCTACGCGGCGCACGCAGCAGCAAGGCCAGGCCCGCCCGCCCGCACTGCGCTGCACTGCGTCGGAACTTGGCTCTGTTGGCTCTGGCTCTGGCCGCCCAAACCCTCGCACCTTTTCCTCCTTGCACACCCTGCTGCCCTCACCTCGACCCATCGTCTGCATAGCCGTCCTGAGACCTTTTTTAGCCAAGCCTGCCTGCTGGATCATGGACGGCCCCGGGTCTACGTCCTCCTCCGCTTCCATCGCCCCTTCTCACCGTCGCAAACTCATCAAGAAGCCCCCCTCTCACCATTACGCCCGCTCGTCTTCCGGCTTCGATGGTGGTGGCGGCTTCGACGCCGATTCCCTCGGAAGTAAACGCAGCTCCCAAAGTCTGAGACGAGCCCCGAGTGCTCCCCCAGCCCGCTCTAACCCCGCGACCGCGTCGGGACCTCCTCCCGCCAACACCTTTCGATCGAACGCATCACCCATCCTGCCTCAGGGCGATTTTGCCTCCCACAACTCATACGCACAGCGACACAACCGCCTTTCCGACCCCCACTCGCGGCCTCTCAGCAAGGCCCCAGCCGACGACTTCATCGGCGCCCCGTTCGACGGCGCCGCTATCCTCAACCGGATTGAGTCGACCAAGGCGCCCAGTCCCCAGGGCCCTGTCCACCGCCACAACCACCATCAGCCCCCGCTGCTCAAGGTCGCCGGCCCAGACTCCCATCTCACGACCCCCATCCTACGTCCTTCCGCCAGCTTCACCGCGATGGAATCTTCTCTATCCGAGAAGGGCCTTGGGCCCCGCGCTCCGACCGACGGCTCCCTGGGCAATCCCAAGCGATATTCCGACGACGGTCGAGAACCCAAATCGGCCGTCCTCCGAAAGAAGTCAGGTTTCTCAGGCTTCATGAACAGTTTGGTTGGCTCTCCCAAGAAACCCGTCATCTCTGCTCCTGAAAACCCCGTCCACGTTACCCACGTCGGCTACGACAGTGCGACGGGCCAGTTCACCGTCAGTCTCCCCTGTTCAACTTTGCGGCGCCCCCGCCGCCAGCTTGTTCGTCCGCCCGCATTAACATCTTTGTAGGGTCTGCCCAAGGAGTGGCAGCGGCTAATCAACGAGAGCGGCATCCCCGAGAAGGAAAGACGGGAGAATCCCCAAACGATGGTTGATATTTTGCAGTTCTACAAGGAGACTACTGAAAGACCTCATGAGGATCAAAGTCTCGAAAAGTTTCACCATGCCGGGGCCCAGTATGTGGCCAACTCTCCTGCGTCTGCAGCATCTCCGGGCACGTACCCGTCAAATTATATGGGTATGTCACCAGTCACTAGTCCACCAAACGAACCCAGGTTTCCAACTGTCAATAATGAAGGAAGTTTTGAGAATCCCCGAGCCCCGCCGCCCGTTCCCCGAGGCCATGTTCCCGGCAAGGACCTGATGCCCAGTCGACCGGCTCCGAAACCGCCCGTCAGCATGAACAATCGACACCATCCTCAGGCTGCCTACGCCGCCAAGGACTCTGGCATAGGCATGCCGCCACCTGGCGAGGAGTCCTTCGGCTCCAAGGATAACAGTCCCATGCTCCCCGAAGAGCACCGCTCCAGGTCGAATTCGCGCGTTCAAGCCCCCTCGCCGTATACCCCACCAGCCTCCCAGCAGAACCAGGCGGTCCAGGCTCAGGCCGCCTTATACCAGCAGCAGCTCATGCAACAGCAGCAAGAGCAGGCTCTGGCTCAGGCTCAGGCCGCAATGTCTGGTCAGATCGGTCGCGCTCCTAGCAAGAGAGTACCTCACCCCCAGGTTGCCCCTGTGGCGGTTGCCCAGCCAAGTGCGGCAGCGTATGGAGGTCCCCAGGAGGCTAATGGGGTTGCGAACGCTCCACGACAGCAACCTGGCCCGACGGGCATCCCAGGGGCGAGGCCGCGACATCGGCCTCGCCAGAGCGCTGCGTTCGACGTCGTTGCTTCTCTTAAGCGCATCTGTAGCGAAGGCGATCCCCGCAACATTTATCGCGGATTCAACAAGATCGGACAGGGTGCATCTGGAGGTGTCTATACTGGACACGAGCGAGGCACAAACCGACTGGTGGCCATCAAACAGATGAATCTCGAACAGCAACCTAAGAAGGACCTGATTATCAATGAGATTCTCGTCATGAAGGACAGTTCCCACCCGAACATTGTCAACTTCATTGACAGTTACCTCTGCGGCGGAGAGTTGTGGGTGGTGATGGAGTTCATGGAAGGTGGCAGCCTTACGGATGTTGTCACCTTCAACATCATGTCTGAGGGACAGATTGCCTCGGTGTGTCGGGAAACGCTCTTGGGGCTGCAGCACCTGCATTCCAAGGGCGTTATTCACCGCGACATCAAATCCGATAACATTCTGTTGTCCATGGAGGGTAACATCAAGCTCAGTATGTGGCCGTTTGACGGTTGAAGAACCGTTAGAATCTCCATTTTGGGGCAACGCTAATTGGACGCAGCTGATTTCGGCTTCTGCGCTACTATCAACGAAGCTCAAAACAAGCGAACGACCATGGTAGGAACACCGTACTGGATGGCCCCTGAAGTAGTCACACGAAAGGAGTATGGCCGCAAAGTTGACATCTGGTCCCTTGGTATCATGGCCATTGAGATGATTGAGGGCGAACCCCCGTACCTAACCGAGTCGCCTCTTCGAGCCCTGTGGCTGATTGCGACCAACGGTACTCCTCACATCAAGAACGAGCAGGATCTCTCACCAGTCTTCAAGGACTTCCTGTACTTCGCGCTCAAGGTGGATCCCGAGAAGAGAGCCAGTGCCCATGATCTACTCCGAGTATGTCTTCCTCACTTGTTTCCTTTCTCCCCTAGGATGTTGTGCTGACCTGTGGAATAGCATGAGTTCATGAAACAATGCGTTGATCTTTTGCAACTGTCGCCGTTGGTTCGAGCTGCTCGAGAGCAAAGAGCGCAAGAGAAGGCTCGCAAAGGACAATAGGCTAGTCCACGCGAAGTTCGTCCTCGCCGAATAGCTCAACCATGGGAAGCGAAAGGGAGATGGCCGTCGGCTAGACGATAGGCAACCCTTTCCCTCCAACCAAATGGCCAAGGGCTCGCTCCTGTGGACAATTTGGATACGACAATACGGGCGACAGCGCAGTTGAACTGGAAGCTTGACCAATCGAACTCGCGTCCCCGGCGGATCTCGCAACTCGATTCTCAATCATCTAATGACCATTTTTTCGAAAGCTTCCTTTTCGATGACCTTATCATAGCAGGCCCTGCATCTTGAAGTTGGAGTTGTCATTAATGCCGCGTCACGAAATTCGGACTTGCGCAGGGAGACGCAGAAACCCGAGCACACAAAGGTGCCATCAGGCAACGCAAATACGACGCCTGAAAGCACATAGAAATGACACGCTGGATATACCCCCCCTGCATACGAACAAGTTACTACCGCCGAGTTTACCTCGAGATGGGTCTATTACGTTGCTAGACCACCTTCTCACCAACTTCAATCATAAAAAAATTTGTATTGTTGCCTCGTTTTGCAAAGTTCACGGTGTTCACGCAGGCAGAGGTGCTTCTAACGACGAGATGAAATCATGCTCGATGAATTTGTTCAAATTGATATGCTACCCGACCCAATCACAACGCAACCCCACGAAATCATCACCTTATACAAACGCCCGGGAATCATCACGTCATTCTAACCTAGTTCAGGCGGGCAGTGTTGTGGGAAAGGACGTTGTCCTGGTCCCAGTTTCGGTAGATGGTGCTCATCTGCCGGCGCAGCCTCATACCTTGACCGCGAGCGGCATCCATGCCTGTTGCGACACTGGCCTTGACGTTGCCCAACATAGCGACGGTGCCGAGGGCGGCGGGTCGTGGGTGGTGCTTGAGGCTATCGGTGCTGCTCGTGTGGAAGTACAATGACTGACGAACCGACTGGCGGACCGACGCGGCGGCGCGCTGCGTAGTTGCGGAGGCTTTGAGGAGCGCGGGCGTGATGCGGTTTCGCAGCTTGCGTGCGACGCGGAGAGGGAGAGCGCAAAAAAGTTGCATTGCGACGTGCGGTTTGTTGGATGGAAGTGGACGGTTTTGGTGTGGGCGCGTGTTTGGCCGCTGGTCGTTTGCCAGGAGCGATTGTGATGCGCCGGGTGGCTGGGCGGGCGAACGAATATAGTGAGAGTGTTGGGTGGTTGCTTGCTGTTTGTTTGATCTCGCGGTCTCTTGATCTCTTGATCTCTTGATCTTTTGTTGGCTTGACTTGCTCGGACGCAGCTTTCACCACACTGACTAGATGGACTGTATGGGGTGAATATGGCGGGACGGAACAGGAGGGGGGACGGCTCTCGTTGCTTGGACTCGTGTGTTGTTTTTTCAGATCGACTAGAAAAGAGGTGTTTAACTGGTATGTGTCTGCTGTCCAGAAACCAAAAGGCGGCTTGCGATGGCTGGGAGGAGGGGGATGGCCTGGTTTTCATCTTCTCATGGGCGCTACCATGCCCCCTGGTCGCAAGAACGCGACGTCCTGGTCCGACGGTGAGGCGCCATCGGCACGCTCCGCCGCGGGCTCACATTGCTGCAAGAGAGAAGGAGACTTGAGAAGACGCGGGCCCGTTTCGTGTAACGTGGACAGCAATGGTTCGTCCAGAGCTCGGCCTAGGGGGGAGGACAGGCACGTCAGGCGTGCGTCGCATGGAAGCGAAAAGGGCCGGGGCCGGAGCGTGATTGGGAACGCGGGAATGCGGGATTGCGGGACCCCCGGGACGGAGGAAGAGGCGGTGTCTTAGACGGGAGGCAATCGCGTGTCTTTTGTGGATGATACCACTCTTTCTTCTCCTTGCGCTGCGTTGGCCTCTGCTCTCCATTTGCCCATTGCCTCTTCTTTATTCATGCCGGCCTCCCGCTTCTATTTCGCCGAGCGTTGGCGCTTTGCTTTCCCCCCTTCATCAGTCGATGCTGGGCCCACAAACGCGGGTGGGCGGGCAAAAAAGGCTTCGAAGCGGTGAGGCGCGACGCTAGGGGGGAGGGGGGCGGGAAAGGTCCACGATGCGATTTCCGGTTTCGTGAGCGCGGCGGTGTGCCTATTGGCTGGGCGGCTAGGCCCCAATTGTGACGCGGGGAATTAGACGACATGCACGAGAAGAGGGGATCATGACGCCCGTGGTAATGCCATGGCTGGTGGAGCACCCGGTGTAAGTCGTCCGTGGATCGCTGAAGGGCTAACAAGACTACCACCTCCTGAACAAAAGTGAGTCTCCGAGGAAGGCTACGATATTGGATCACAAAATACAGGGCAAAACAGAGCATCAGAGCCAAACATCGGCCATTCGAAAATATCTTCTTCGTTCGCCGTCGACTTTTTGTCTGCAGCTGCCACCCAAAATCCCGGCGCAATCTCGCCTTCCTCTCTATCGTACCAATTCCAGGCTTCTCTCTATTGTATCCTTTCAATAACATGCTTCCCAAAGTTTTCCCCTTTTCGAAGGAACTATCCATTCGTACCCATAAACTCCGAACAAGCTTGTGAAAAGAAAACCAACAACATGTCCGTCTTTCACGACTAAGACTGCTTTCGTGCGCATCCGCTCCCCAATATTTGTGTATGTTTTATCTTTATCTGGATTCTTTCCAAACATTTCTATCCTTCCAAAGAAAGCAAGGCGAAGTTGGCTCTGTGGTACCCAAGCCGCGATATTACTCGCTTAGTAGCAAGTGTAACCACCGTCGATGATGCAGTTGGAGCCGGTCATGAACTTGGAGGAGTCCGAAGCGAGGAAGACGCAAAGACCGTTGAGCTCATCAACGTTACCCAGGCGGTTCTGGGGGGTGAGGGACTTCCAGATCTTCTTCTGGGCGTCGAGGGCGGGGACACGGTTGAGAGCAGTGTCCATGTACCCGGGAGAGATGCAGTTGACGCGGATCTCATACTTGGCCCACTCAGCGGCAAGAGACTTGCCAAGCTGGATGACACCAGCCTTGGAGGCGTTGTAACAGCTCTGTTCCTGGGGGTAGTTGACCACGGAGCCGGACATGGAGGCGACCAGGACGATGGATCCGGGCTTGCCAGCGGCCATCATGGCACGGCCAACAGCCTGGGACATCAAGAAGGAGCCGTTGAGGTTGATGTCGATGAGACGGCGGAACATGGCAGGATCGTAGGTCTCGGCCTTGATGTTGGAATCAGCGATACCGGCCGAGTTGACCAGGACATCGGGAGCACCGAATCGCTCGACGACGCTGTCGACGGCGGCGTTGATAGCGGCACCGTCACGGACATCAACCTTGAAGAAAGACACGGGAAGGCCAGTCTTCTCGTGGAGCTCAGCGGCGGACTCGTCGCCAAGTTCCTGGTTGGCGTCGAAGATGACAATAGCCTTGGCACCGGCCTCAGCGCAGGCGCGGGCCATGTAGTTACCGAGACCACGGGCACCACCAGTAACGATGATGGTCTTGCCATAGACGCTCATGTTCTTCATGGTCTGAGGCAGGGCATCGTATACCTTGCGAGTCAAGGGCACAACGGCCTCGTTCTCAGCAGGGGGGACAGGGGTGTCGTGGGGAACCTGGGCGGCGGCATCGGGGACGTGCACGGTGTGCTTGTCGCCCTGGCCAGCGGCCCAGTTGGTGCCAGGGACCTCCTTCTCACGGACAACGCTCTTCTTGTTCGCGGTATCAGAAACACCGTTGATACGAGTGGCAGAGAAGAAGCGGGCCGAGGAAGCCGCAGGGCGAAGTGCAGGAGCAGCAGCTCGAGAGAGACGAAGGACGTTGCGGACGGCGGCGGAAGACATGATGGGTATATATAGATGTCTTGGTGAAACGAGAGAAGTGATAAAGGAAGGAAGTGGAAGGAGGAGAAGCGTGGATGGGCTTGGGTATATTTGATTAAGAGAAAGAGGATAAAGAGTCGAAGAAGCAGAGTTCAATCGACAAGAAGGACGTCTTGATATAGGTATGCTCGAGGGGGTCAGATAGAGAGGTGGGGCGCAAGGTGAGAAAGCTCAGGAAGAAAATCTGGGCCGGGGGCGAACTTTTTTAGAGGGTCAAGTGGCCACTACTGCAGGTTTAGCGCGGCGGGATGTCCGTAAGGCGAAGCTTTCACAATCAGCTCAGCTAGGGCTTGATGGGGTTTGTGGTCGCAAAAGTGTCGATCGTGCTACCGATTTGTCCTTGGGATGCAAAGATGGGCGTTGGTGGTTGTCTCCGAAGATTGTGTCCGAGGAGGGAAGCTTCGCGTGTGTATCCGTACAGAGTACTGTGTGATGGTGAGGGGCACTAGGTGACAGCGGGAGGACCGGTACTATGTTCAGGGCTCCTCAATAGCGACGCCAGAACGACAAACGTGTGGACCAGGGGGGCGGGGAGCGATCTGCGGATAGCTATGGAGTTGCGAGCGATGCAATTGGGATCCGGTTGTTGCGGATGAGAGACAAGGCTGTAGGAGGTGTGTGGTCGGGTGTCTGCACAGAGGAACCTGGTCAGCTTGAGCAGTTCTAGATCTCCTTCTGACGGGAGTTGGGGATGCATCCTCGTCCTCCGGGAGACCGTTGCTAGCAAGCAGAGGCTCACAGCTCGAAGAGATTGCAGGCAAACATACCAATTGTTGGTGCGAGGTACTCAGAAGCTGAGGAATGCAGGCAGTATGTCTCGGGGCAAAGAGGATGTGGGATGTGAGTGTGAGGAATCAACAAAGGGGTAATGCTGTGACCGCCAGCTCGCCGGCGTTTATATACTGAGAAAGGGTGGAGCAATACGCTGACCGTTGACTCCGGGGGACTGACCGTCGGTGTAAAACGGTGAGCGAGCCGTTGCGTGTGATTCGAGGTGCTGCTGATACACACTCTATGTCATTGACCATTGACTGCCATGCCCTCACCTTACCTGACCTGTGAGTCCTGGTCCGGGCCCCGATGTCGCATGGGCCAGGGTCTCATTCACGGACCACCAAGATGCGACTGGACGGAGACGGGCGTTAGGTCACAAGATCCAGCACCAGGGGGTGCAAGAAGCAACGAAATTCTGTTTGTCAAGTCGTCAGACAGACCACCACATCCACGGAGACGAGATGCCATGCTCTCTGGCGATGTGGGGGGAGGGGCGGAACGCAACACTCCAAGAGCAAAGTGCATGCGTTTCGGTGATAAGGGACTTGCGAGGGGAGGAGGAGAGACGGGCATTGGACAGAAAGCCGTGGTGGATTGTTGTTGGTAGTGGAGTCATCGAGGTTGTTTTCTGGTTTCCTACCCCTCCCGTACAAACTATGCAGACACAGGTCTAGCACGCATGCAATGTTGCTGTTTTTTTTTGTGTTTTTTTTGCTTCTTGGTTGGTGTTTGGGTTTGTGCCGGAATTCCTGTTGTTGAGGAGGCTTAGGAAAGGTCTGGGAGTCGGAGGTCGGTCAGAGGATCGGTCTAAGAGTACGATGCAGAGCTCAAGGTGGTGAGAGTCTTTGGTGTCTTGGGTAAGAGTCAAGCAGCTCGGGATGGTTGCCTCCATCTTCTCGTCGCTGCCCTCGACTGCAGCTGGGCAATGGATGTCACCTGTCGCGATAGCGATCAAGACGGTCACATTCGAAAAGAATTCTTCTCTGCTCGTACCTGAGGCATGGGTGACCTCCCGGCCCGGTCTGTTCTGGCAGGAGAGGGACGGGAAGGAGGTGTGCTCGAGAGGCCAACGCAGGTTGGTTGCTCCTGCAGCGTCCAGACGCCCAGAGAAAAGCGGCAGCTGCATATGCGGCTCCTCGCTCTTGCCCATCTCCCCCAACCCTCCCTCCTCCTCCCTTCCATGACGGAGACACGTCTAAGACAACCCTCACAACGCCACGGCCCAGACTACGGATACCAGACTCCCCCATTGCATCAATTGCTGCGGACGCGGAAGTCCGAGAAGACGAAAACACAACGCCAGTCAGGGCGGTGCTCCCTGAGCAACCTAGCCATTGGGTCCTGTCAGACACAGACACAAACACGAACACAACCACAGTCCGCAGCCAATAATCCAAGATGACCCATCCAAGCCATTCAGACCACTTCTTCCCCTGCCTTGTGGCGCGCCAGATGACGACGGACCTTGTGTCACCACGTACGGCAGCCTCCGCCCCGTCCAAGTCCTCTTTCCCTTGGAACTTGCTCGAAATCCTCGGTCCCGTCCACCTCATGCTCCCAAAGACGCTCATCAATGCCCGCTGCCAGTGCGCAGAGACGATCAGACAGCAGCGCCCCATTACGTGGGGACCTCCATAGCTCTGGCGGGGCCTGGCCCGGGCTTCAGGGCACCCGGGGACGCTATCGCAGCACCCAGGATCCACTAACTCTTAGGGGCTCATGGGGGAAGTGCAGGGGTAGCTCTTTCGGTAGCTAACACGATATCCACTGCATCCACCTGCGGCACACCACCTCTGGGGCGCCCACCCTCACAGTATTCCTAGTCATCCACGCCTGTCAAAGCCCCTTCCGCCCACCAACAGACGAGGATTGTTCCAGGGAATTCACTGCGTGGCAAACGGAAGCAGATCCCCTGGACACGCCGGGTCCTTTCCCCATCTAATTTTGGAGTGCCGTGTCTCTTCTTGTTTTCGGTATGCAACTGACCGGCCGCCCGGCAGCGATGCACCAACCACACCTAAATCAACCATGCTGGACGCGAGGACGCGATCACCACCTAGTCCAGGTAGATTACGAATTACATGTTCGTACGCAACTATCCTCGGCCACCACACCAGCACCACACCACACACGCCATCCCACAACAAGAGCCGTCGACATCATAGACCTCAACCGAGTCGTGTCAAGATTCGTTCTCTTCCACTCAACCCGGGTGACACCCGTTGCGGCTTGCAGTAGTCGAGGGAGAGGCCAGCACCTGCGCCGGTGTTTGGTGGCGGCCCCCATCCTTTTCAAATCCTCCAGGCAGCCGAATTACTGTGCTCCTAGACTACTATGGAGCACAATACTGGAGTAAACCAGAAGGAGTGTTGCGTACCCTCCCTCCCGCTGAGCTCACCGCCCATCCGAGTCAGATGGCACCCGCCCAGCTCGAAAAGCTGGCTCTGGTCCGGCGCGCAATAGTTTCAAACTAGGGGTTGATGAGATGAGGGACACAGGATAATTTGCATCTCCCGGGTGCCAGACTTCCAGGGCATACCCAAAACGTCCGCAAGTGCCATTGACCTGGGGCAGCCGGGGGCATCGTGGAGTCTGCGACGGCGTGGGGTGCCCATGTCCCGGGCGCGTCGACTAGTCCACGCCTCACCGAGATGGCACAACTCATTTCACGCAAGCCATCATGTGGACATGATGTCTTTGGCATTTCCCGCCATGCCGGTGGCCAACGAGGGCGGCCACGGCCGACACGGGTGAGCCCTGAGCACTGAGCACACACTAAGCAGGGCACTGAAGTACATAGACCATCGGATTATGGTGGCCTTCCGACTGCTTCATACACGAGCCTCCAGCGTGTTGCCATTGGCTTCCATCTGGCTGGGAGCACAGCAGGCCAGTCTCGCCAATTGTCCTTGATTATCGAGCGAGGCTCGGTTGCGTTGAAACGACGTGGCTGAGTCTGGTTGTTTGGGATGAACCATGCCCAGCCAAACATGGGCAAATGCTTTGGGATGATGTCTGCGAATCGCACAAGGAGAGCACAACAGCACAGACTTGTCGTGGTTGCATTCCGGTCCGCTGGAAGACGCAACGCTAGACCTCGAATTGCCAAGACAACCTTAACGCCAGCCCGAGATTGGCCCACTTGCAGTCTACGGAGCCGATCACATTGCCCCCACCCTCCGAGCTTTTTTTTTCCTTTCCTTTTGTTTCCTCATTATCTCTTACCTGACTAGTTCCAATTGGTATGGTCGTAGGACGCAACTCTCCGAAACAAGGAGGGATAGAAAACGGTGACCAAAAGGGTAGGTTGACAAGCTAGTGGGGTTTGTTGAGCGGTGTCCTCACTGCGAGACCAGCTGATGGTTACCTATTCCCCGAGTCCGAGGGCCAGAGCTTGAAGGCATGGCAGGACGGAATGTGTTTAACCACAACATCAGAACATCCCGATCGAGTAGCCTAAGATGTAGTCGCAAGCCATTACGACGACAACCCAACTTCGATACCGCCTCATCATTATGGGCCAGAACTACTTTCACCAAGCGTTTCATAACGAGTATAACCAAATTTGAGTCGCCGTGTCCGGTCACGGTCACAGCTTCCACGGCAGGCTTTGAGCGGTGTGTGATGTGGTACATTACGTATGTACCGGAGTCTTACTTCGAGACTTATCCCGCTCTGAATGCCCTCGAAAACGTCAATTTCGCAAGTCTGGCCGGCCTTGGCAGGCCTGGACCATCAGATGATACTCCCTGCGTCTATGGGAATGCCGCAGGGCATCTACGCCGCCATATGCATGCCCGCATCGTGGATCAGCCACTCTACCCTGGCAGCCGCTGCATGCATTTCGCACATTGCGGGCTCGGACAAAGTCCATGATCGAAACAGCATTGATATGGAGACTAGGCGGGAGAACAAGTCCGTCAAGTAAAACTCATCTTGTTTTAGCGTAGGCAGCAGAATTCTTTTCGCGGGCCCAAAGGCAACTGAAGGATTCGCATAGTGGCACCGAACAGCCATTTCCCCCACTATACTGAAAAGTTCAACCTGGCGACTCCATGTTATTCGGTACCGACGAACTTCGAGGATCCATGGCTGAAAAACGATGCTCTGGCCATGTCCAGATTCGGGGAGGAGGGACTGGCGGATTGGCCTCGCAGGCCTGAACCGAGATGGTGGACAGAGCTGGGCCGAGGCGCCTAACACACCCGATCTGCATATGTCGCGCCGACAACAACAGATGGACGATGGGACGATGGCCCAGGTCTAACGTTAGCTGGAGGGGGGCCCAGTTGGCCCACGAAAATGGCTCCCGGCGCGGGTGTGGTGGACTGGAGCTGTCCTGATGGCCAAGATGGGGGACCTTCGTTAGGGCGGTTCTGGTGGTGGGGAGCTGCCACACTCGCTTGTCCTGGGTTCCAGAAAGTCTGCAGAAGCACTTGCAGCCATCGTGGTCGCTGCGTTGCATGCACCTTGAATGTGCGTGGGGAGTGCCTATCCGCCGGTGCACGGGCCCGGGCCTACCACGGTCCGGGGTATAAGTGGGATCCCGCGTCGACATGGCATCGGGCCATCGACATGTTCCGAGCTACCATGCTGCCACGAGAAAGAGCCGCCGACCTTGATAAGCCACGCCTTGTGCGCTCCGCGCGTGACGGCGGTTGCCGTTCGGACGAGCGCGCTGCTGCCGGGGACGGGCAACGGGGAGCGGGCAGCTCGCCGCCGGAGCCCTGGCAAACTGCGCACCGGCCCGGCGCCGTGCAGATGGACCGCGCAGACCGTACCGGGCCGGACTGTGACAGCCCGTGGCATTGGCTGCGGGGGAGCTCGTGTGGATGCTAGAAGCTGAACCCTGGATGCCGAAAGCTGGATGCTGGATGTCGCATGTTGGATGTTGGATGTTGGATGCTAAAATGTCAGATGTCAGATCGTCCGTCCCAGCTCAACGGGACGTCGTCGTGGTTGCGTACCCGCCAAGTGTACGAACAGAAATGCCAACATACCCATTCGCCGATATACGAACTATCTATCCCACAAGGAGGAGTACCTCAGACGCGCCATAGCGATGCCAAACGGTCTCTAGCCCGCCGACCCGTCCCTTCTCGCCCTCGTCCAGCCAGCCTCCGTTCCAAACGCCGGCGGGCAGGGTATTATTACACAAGCCAATCCAGATACAATCAATTGAGCAATGCAAAAGCCACCTTCATCCTCCCTGCCCTTCCTCTCGTCCGCGCACAGCTGTCTTAATCCCCTTCCCCCCGCCCTCATCGAAATCTCCCTCATCGTAACGCCTCTTCTCCTCATCTGTCCTGCACCCCAACTTGCCTTGCAGGTCGGCTGCGATCGATGTCAGATTCCCTTGCCCCGATAGACGTGTTGGTCCAGGCTTTTTGCTGTGAGATCTGTTCCGAAAGTTGGCTGGATCTCGCCACCAATAAGCCATCAAAGGGTGGTCCAGGCGTTCTGCCGCGTCGACATCGGCACCAGGTCTCAGGGTCTGATCCACACGCTCGCCACTCGTCTATTCGCATCGCACGGATCTCGGCCCTCGGCCCCACATGGCATCTCAACGGCCCTGGCCATCGTTGTCGACTCGGATCAGCTCCAAGAGTGACGCAATATAGGGGCTCTGCGAAATTTGTTAGCACTGACGTTTGATGTAATCGGCTCCACGGGCAAAAACAATAAGTGACATACCAAGGCGCGGTTCTCTGCCAAAATTTCAAACAAACGAGGTAGGATCGGTCGGAACAGGATCTCGTTCCAACCACCCGATTCTCCGCCCTCCTCCTGGGCTTTGACTAGCTCGTCTTCGGCCTCCGTCTTGACGACGTTGCGGGCAATGTTGCGCAGCACCAGCGCAGCACTTAACGGGATCCCGGCAGCTTGCGGGGGTGCGTTGGGATTCCGCTCGTCCCGCACCATCATGGTCTCCTCGTAAGTCACGGCCATGGTCTTGGCGGGGATGATCCATGACCTCTCTGGTCGCCGAGCCTGGGCCTCGGACGTTGGCAGCATCCCCGAGACGTGCGTATTGATGTGCCGCGCGAAGTCCTGGAGGTGCATCTTTGTCGGCTCCTCGAACCGAGTACACTCGCCCCAGGTGCAAACAAACTCCCTCTCGGCATTGTCATACTGGTCGTCGTCGTTCTTCTTCTCCTCCAAGTGAGTCGTGAGGATATGGCTCCACATCTGCTTTGCTTTGAGGTAGAACTGGCCGCACTTCTCGTTCTTGTTGCCTGGGTTGGATGCCGCCCATAGGCATCGACCGTACTCCCTGCCATCAACGCTGAGCGGTCGTGGGCGGGCGCGGATGCCGTGGATGATGAACTTTTGCTGCGGGTCACCGGGTTCTCGCAGAACCTGCGCATTCGAGTCCTTGTAGACGGATGTGCTGTTTCTAATAAAATCGGCCGGCGTAATGAGCGGCTGGCCAATAGCCTTAAGCGGGCCAACGAACGCAGTCTGATACGCCTGCCACGCAGCAAGCTGCGTCACGAAAGAGTCGGTGTCCTCCTCAAAGAAGCTGCGGACCCAGCGATGCACGCGGTCGGGCTCCTCGAGCTTGAGCATCTCTTGGAGGAGGTCATCGGGCATCGGAGCGATCTCGTCGCGGGCTGGTAACTTCTGCTCAGGAACCAGCGTGAACTCGCGTTGGACCTTGCGGGCACCGTGGGCGAGCAGCCGGGTGAGATGGTCGACGAGGTTCTCGGGGGTCAATGAGCGTATAAGGTTGTCCACATTGGGTACGACGGCGGTGTATTGGTAAAGGAAGTCCAAGCATGCGTCGATGAGTTCGTCATCGTTCAGGAGCAGCCAGCTAGCAATTCGCTGCAAAACTATCCCAGGGACGTTGCCCAGCTTGTTAGTGGCCTCGAGGTTCATAGAGATCCGGCCGAGAGCACGAAGAGCTGTCAGGATCGTTCCACGATCCTCGGATGGCATTTGCGCAAGCAGGGTCTTGTAAAGAGGGTCGTCTGAATCCAGGGTCATGAACGGCGTCAGTTGCTCTGCGATATCTAACGTCAAGTGCCTGAGTTCGATGAGGGAGTCCTTTTGCGGTAGGTGCAGAATGATGCAGATCAAGTCTTTCAGGGGGTAGAAGTCGGACATGTTATGAGCATTCTCGGGGAGGGTGACCATATTCCGCACGGTAAGAACAGCCTCGGTGATCAAAACCAGTTCGTCAACATACGCCTCGGGCTGGAGAACATCCGGCATATCCTTCTCGATAAGGTTATGGATCCGCTCCAGGATATCCTGTGTGCCGCTGTTGCCATCAAGCACGCCAATATCACTGGTATCAACGATAGGATCCCAGGAGACGGTCCAGTCGATGTGGTAGAAGAGACTACCGATTTGTAACGCCTTTTCCACCAAGCCTTCTGCGAGGCCAGGGAACGAGTCAAACTTGTACTTGTCGCCTCTTTCGTAAGAGATCTTAACTAGATGGTTGAGAGCGAACGCCTGCTCGGCGGGGATGTCAGACCGCAGAGCGTTGAGACAACGCATGTAGATGTTTGGACCATCAAAACCAGCTATAACACATCAATTTCTACCATCCACAAAGAACATTTCAGGCACAACTTACTGCCTGGTTGCAACGGTTGGCGAGGGTCCACGACACGGTGGGCTTGGCGGGGTCTTTGGAACTCGTTGGGAGCATTGCTAGGTGTTGCCACAGCACGAAGTTGCAGAGGCTTTAGGTATCGTGGTTGGTAGGATGTGACCAAACTGGAGGTGTCCTCAGGGTTGGGAGGGTGATGTAGGATTGAAGGGCCTCTGTTTCCTTGGTGGCTTTGTGGTTGAGGCATGGGAGGCATACCTTGTTGATGCGACGGGGTCTGTGGTGTATTTGTCGCCGGGGAGTTCTGGTGGCTGGTGTGGTGAGCAGACGAATGCCTCGTTGTTCGGGACGGGCCGGTATCGGGTTGAAATATGACTCTCTGAGGCGGCGCCTCGCGCAAACCACGAGATGCTCGGGCACTGGCAGAAGCATCGGGAACGGGTCGTTCACGAGCAGGCGTGCCATCGTCTCCGGAGGCGGCCGAGTCCGTGGCCCCGATATTGCTCTCACGTTTGCCGCGAAAGTTCTCTCGTGTACGGCTCAGGAGACCGGCGCCTTTGGCGGTGACATCCTCGAGGATTTCTTTTGGAGGAGGTTCCTTTCCATGAACGGTGCTGATCTCAAAGGCGGCGAGGTTCTTGTAGAACTTCTCCTTGAGGGAGAAGGCGGTCGAGGCTTCGTTGTTAGAGAAGATGCCGAGTTCAGCTGCCATGCGCCGCCATGCCAGCTTCTCTTCCGATACCTTGTCGTAGCCACCATTGGCGACGATGTGGTTGAAGACTTTGAGAAGGTCGAGATGTGTCGCGCCAACCTTGGGCTCTGCGTCGAGCGTGGTGCCGCGTTTGGAGTGGTACTCGCGCAGCCGCGACATGAAGTCCTCATACTCGGCGGTGCGCTCGATGGCGTGCATCGGCACATCCTGTCGTACGGGAGCCATGGTGCCAGCCAATTCAGTTCAGGAGAAGATATCAAATGACCGGGAGGGTACACGGTCGCAATTTCGCTGGAGGGCGTGGATGTGGTCGAGGTCGGCTGGTCGCAGTGCAATTTGTCGCGTCGAGAATGCAAGAGTCGAGGCGATCGGTAGGACGGTCAGGAGCGCCCTAGTCGGATGCTTCGGCAGGCCAACAGGATGCCCCTGGGATAAGTCCAGAGCTCGTGGGGTTGTGGTTTTGTGCTGGAGGTCGTGTCGACGTTCCACCTAGTCCAGTCGGCTGGCTGGGGTCTTTGGTGGTTGGAGCTGCGCGCGCCGTCTCAAAAATCGCAAGGATGCGCGACTGTGTTATCTGCACGTGATGATGCGAGGTGCCCCGATAACGGCCAATCGGGTTGTTTCCCTCCTCAACGTCCTTAGTAGGTTCAGGTACGCTTCAACTCGCTAGTACCCCAGATTCGCTCCAAATGCCAGTGTTTAGGGAAGGTGCAAGTCTATACCTCGCAACAGACACAATACCGTAGATACCTGAGGTTTCTAGTAGGTGTAAAAACCTCCTGATCTCTGAAGTTCCTTAAATCAATAATTCTCCCGCCTTGTAACATTTCTTGGGCAATGGCCAGGCTCACACGGTCATTTTTCCTCGCCGGGAGCCACCCTAGACCTATTGCCATTTCTCAACTTCGTGCGAATCCAAGATGCCTGGTCCACCAACGCCAGTTTCCAGTTGCCCGCTCAGGCGTCTGGAGATCCGCGATGGGTTCTCGCCAAGAATCTACCATACCTATCGACCAAGCCATATTTTTACCTTGACTTTGGAAGGCGAGCGGCCTGTTGGGTCCGAGACCGGTGTTCTCATTCTCCTCATTAACCATGGACAACAGCGTCTCGTAAGTGGCAAGAGCGTCAACCCATGTAAGCTGGCTTCCTGACACTAGAAAGATATCGATCCGCCTCCATGATCTACTGAAGGGCTCTCTGGGATCTGCCGACATCATTAGCGTCGAGAAGCAGCGAAACGAACTATGCATCAAGATTCCAGGGCAAGGTCGTGCTATCATCGCCCAATTTGAGGAGAAGAGAGATTTTAGTGTCGCCGTCTACATGCTCGAGAAGACACATATTCGCATCAACAACTCTATAACAAGCGACTTGTTAACATACACCGCACCGTCCTCGCCCACCGATTCTCTTGAGTTCCAGAATGCTTCAAGCCTCGGCCCACGTCTCTCCTCAATAACACCTCTCCCACGGCTTGTTCCCTCCAACAGCTCTCCAAGCTCCTACTCTCAACCGGCCACTTCCTTTACCTCGATGTTGAATTCACCACTCCCACCAGACGTTCCTGAGCCTACACCGGGATTGTCGACAACAGGCCCTCAATTCCAGTTTCCCCAAAGAATAAATTCTTTGCCAACATATGCTTCAGCATCATGCAATTCATACGTCGGCCCGGATACAACTGGGCAGCAGCTTAACCCTTACAACATGTTCCTTGGTCGGAGTAACAGCCAAGTCCACACCCCTCGAGTTAGTTCGCCTCTCAGAAAATCGCTGAACCCCGAAGAGGACACTGGACGCGGTCCAGGCCCGCCCTTTGGGTACAGTCCGTACATGGATCAAGCCTCCCTCGATCTACCCACATTTCCCCCTGATGCCCCGAGAACTGCAAGTGTTCATGACGGCTCTCCCTACCCAGGCCTTTCCAAGGCAACTGGAAGAGTACCCCTTTCCCCTAATGCCCATGCCAGCCCAGAACCATCGTCTCAACGCTCAGACCAAAGCTTCCGGGATCTCATGCCCAGGCCCCGCGAACTCCCTTTCAGTTCTCGGCCAAAGATGTCAGAGCTAAAAAAGACGACATCATCATCTCAGAACAGCCCGACCAAGAAACAATCGTTACCTAGACACGAATCAGATATCAAGGAATTGGAAGCCCATAGTGAAGCAGTCGATGCAGACAGCCCTCGGAGAAGGATCTCTCAAGCCACCAATGAAACACCCACTCCAAAGGAAACACGGCCACAGACCACCGCAGAAGCGGAAGAGCATACTGGCTCGACAATGGAAGCGACTCGCTCCAGCAGTCCGCTCGAATCCCATTGGTCGCCTGTTCAAACTCCACCAGAACCCGAACTGACAATACTGGTAACTGAACCCGAAACGCTAAAGCAGTTGAATCAAATGACGGCCAAACTTTTTGAGCAATATGAAGCAGATATAGCGAGTGGGGTGGATGAAGAGGCTTCTGCAAAGTTCTATATGGACCGTATCATGGATACCCGCAGGGACTTTTGGTCGACGAAACTGGGAGATATGCTCGCAAGCCAATGGCCCATGTCATGTTAAGGAGTCCAGGATCTGGGTGCATTGAATCCTATCCAAATAATTCTTGCAAACAAAAGACCTATGTGCTACGATCATCATACAAAAGGAGAGCGGTAGTAGCATGTGGGCATGCTCGTCATGGCTTCATTTAATCAATTGCGCTGAGTTTTGTTTAGTGGTAATGCTACCTAAAAGCAGGGCGACTCTTGTGCCTTAGCTGTGGTGCAATTAAGTGAGAGGTTGCTCCTTCTTTCAGGTCGTAGGCCCTGGCTAACCTTAAAAGTGAGGTAGATTTGACACAGTTCTGATTTGCCTAGTCCTCCATATCTCTATGTATGCCACACTAGCATCTTCGGCCACGCCTTTGCAACCATCCATCTCCATCCCAAGAACCATTCTTTTCCATCACCACATTCATCGCCTTTGTATTCTGATATTCTTCCCCTTTGAGCATCACAATCAACACTATGGCACTCAATATCCGGACCGTCTTCGTGCCGACTCGGGCGGAGCCAGTCAGTCTTCCATCAACTGTGCCCTGCCCTCACCAACCAGGTCCTATGTCAAACCTTGTCGTGGGAACCTCGATAGAGATGCTGTCTCCGAAACCAAATTCCGGCCACGGTGCCATGGGAGAGAATATCCAGACGGGGACATTTTCTGCTCCTGATTCTGCAACTTCTTCCCGCACTATATCGCTAGAGCTGAAGAGATCCCCCAGGCGAGGTTCGCAGCCTTTTTCGAAAGCCTCGTTCAAGAAATTTTCCAAATCAACCGCTCGCGGAACCTCCAACAACAAGTATCGACTGACGTCTTGTTTCAGTCTCGATACTGGGCTCGACCATTACCTCGCGGCACCAGCCACAGTTCCCAAACTCGCAATGCATCTCGATTGGTATTGCACCCGCGATGGCGTCCTCGACCTTTTCCAGGACCTCGACCTCGCCGAAGTGGAAAACACCGTCAACAAGTCGGACGTGACCCTGTTCCGCGCTGTGAACGAGCAGGCTCGAAACCTTCCGCGTCATATTCTTAAGTGGGGTGAAGCCAAGAACAACGACATCGTCATCTGGAGCATCCAGGAATCCTGCGCAGCAAACAACGGCCGCAACCTTCACTTCACCGTTCCTACCAATCGCCGCCGTGGCATGCGTGGCGAGGTGTGCAAGCTCATGTCGGACTTGACTCGCGGCAGGGGCCGGGGGCGAGAACTGGCAAAGATGTTCGAAATCATCAAGGTCAAGGAGGAAGCTCGCGAAGCGGTTTGGCACTTGGTCAGGAGACCTGAGGCGAAAACACCCCCTGTCGCCCAGGCCCAGGAGCGAGTTGAGAATTGGGTGGCTTCTGTCTCTACTTGAAGGTTCCTGGAGATCATGCATATGATATGTTTTGGTCAAGAGAGTCCTGTTCAGCAGGGCAGACGGTGGAGTTGCGGGAGTCCAGTTTGTAGCCATCAAGGCACTTATCGATACGCGCATAGAGTAGAGCTGGAGACGGGGTTGGTGGTACTGCCACGAAAAGGCGAGAATTAGTCAGGATCAATGCCTAATCCTTTCAAGATCTTACAGTGCATAGTGACATATTTGGCCAAACATGTTTTATGTCAAGAACACGGCGCGTCCGTGTTCTCATTTCGTTTCTTAACATGGTAACAACTAAGCCGACTTCATACAACACATCAGAACCCCCCAAACAAAGCCCGTCCAGATTTTGCATGACCAGAAGCGAAGCGTCGATGAAGCAAGATAAAAAAAACCAAAATGGGGACAGGGAAAAATCCTCTTCCTCGAGGTATTTCTCCAATGCTACCGGAGTATCACAAGAACGTTAAAATGCAGTTGTGGCAAAATGCCAATTGCAGTACCGCGCGCGGAGGAAAAAAAAAAAGCAAAGATGGCAGATATGCATGGGGTATGAGGAGCCCGGAAAGGAATATAAAAACCGTTGTCCAAGGGTGTATATCTCTAAGCAGCCGTGGTTTGGCTTCCCACATGTCCCTCCTCTTAATGCCCCGCCAGCCTGGTTTGGCGAGAGTGTTGCAGGAATAGATTCATGGATTGAGGCCGAGCGGGAGCTGGCCTCGCGTGTCGTGTCGTTTCGTGGTAGTTGGTACATCCCTCCAACATAGCTTTTAAGGTAGTGCTTCGAGGTTGGAATAGTGTGATATGCATCATTCTACTCCTTCATTTTGACGTAATTGCTCGGGAAGATGCCCTGCCTTGTGCCAATCTGGCCGGTCCTAGGGGAAGAGTTAGTCAAGTCGTTGCAACGCTAGTGGCTCGGGAAAGGGATACATACCACCAGTCGTTCTCGCTGTCGGTGCGTTTAAGGATGGTGATGACCTCGCCCTTCTTGAAACCGAGGTCGCCAGGCTGGTCTGCATCGAAGTTGAAGACGGCGACGGCCTCATTCTTCTTAAGCAGCGCTTGCTTGGCGGCGAAGTTGGGTTTCGGAGCGACAGGTCGCCCGGGGCCTGTCTTCTTTTCCGTACCGAAGCTGGGACTGGGGCTGTCCTTGTAGACATATGCATCGTTATGCCCCCCCGCGAACGTGTTCGATCGTGTGGGAGCGCCGAAGCCACCACCCTGTTGATCGTAAACGTCGTCTTGCCAAGTCGTCGAGCGCTTAGGTGCGCCAAAGCCATTGTCGCCCGTGCGATCGCGCGACACGCCCTCGCCATACGCAGAGCCTCGCCGGCCGTTCCAAACGACATCGTCGTGTCCATTGTCATAGACGGGGCTGTCGTTGTACATGGCGTCGTCGGTGGAATTTGTTCGCGCCATGCCGCTGAACACCCTATCGTTGAGGATATTCATGAGGGGCCCGGCCTGGGGCGGAGGTCGAACGGAACCTGTCAGAAGCTGCTGCGCAGTGTAGCGTGTTCCGTACATCTTCTCGTTGGCGTCGCGACGCTCGATGATGGCGGAACCCTCGAGGGAAACACCAGCGAACAGACCCTTAGTCTTGGAGTAGCTGAAGATTCCCGCAACGCTCCTTAGGGAGGCAGCACCGGCGGCCTCGGCATTGCGTCCGACGGGACCAGCAGCCAGCGACACATTACCACCCAAGGTCAATGAACCGGCCTGGGCAAACGTCTTGACGGCGCTGGCGTCGTTGAGGATGAAGACGAAGTCAGTGAGCTCGAAGCCGATCTGACCACCGAAACCGGCGCCAGCGGTGGCGATGGCGCTCGGGGCGCTCCAGGAGCCGTCGGGGAGACGCGCAACGACGAGGCCGCTGCCGAAACGACCAGATCCGAGGAAGCCGGCCTTGAGGACGGTGATGATGGCGAGGCCCTTGGCGTTAGCGAGGATGGCGGGGGGGATGACCTTTTCGGGGCCGAAGGCCTGGCGCGGGCTAATGAAGGACGTGAGGATCTTGCCGCACTTTTTACACTCCGCTGTCGTAGAGGAGAAGGGAAGCGCGTCAGCAGGCGACTTGGCGAAGGTGGGCGGGTTGGAGAGTTGGGAGAGCGAGAGAGGGGTACGGCAGGAATGCGCCGAGGGGTAAAAGTCAGGACTTACACGCCATAGACGACGGGAGAGGATTGTTGAGGCCCATCTTGTTGAGAGTTCAGGGAGAGGGCGAAATCACACAGGAGCTGCGTGGTGTGGTGTTGTCGACGGACCGTTTGTTGACGGAGCAAAGCTCACGGTACACGGGACGAGGATCTGGGTGTTGTATGGGTGTATGGGTGCGGGTATGGGTGAGGTGGAGGCCGGCGATGGTGGGTGGGGTTGCGCAGCTCCGACACGGACGTCACCAGGCAAAAAGAAGACGCGGAGGCCCGATGAGCGAGAGCGTGGGAGAGTAGGTAGTAGTAATAAGGCGAGGAGGATTGCGCTGTAGTAGGTAGGTCGTGAAGGAATCGGGAACTGGACACAACTGCGAACTGTCGAGGACTTGAGGAAGAGCAAGAGCAAGAGCGGGAGCAGGAGCAGGAGCAGGAG
>JAZAVJ010000316.1:0-45092 GCA_037954315.1 Neonectria punicea | reverse complement strand
ATCATTATGGTTGCACAGGTTCCCAGGGATTCATCGGCATGTTGCTATTCAGGGTGGAGTGACCTTGCCAGGCCCTAACCTTAGCCACCAAGGTGTGGGACGTTGGGTTAATTGACTATGTTAACCCTCGCCCCAAGGGGCTGAAGGCATCGGCCCGGAGGGGAGCCTGTTAAGGCAGGCTAAAGGGGAATGAGAACTAATAGAGACGGGTAGCGATGCTTTTAATAAGCTTAGTTATTCGACTAGTCAGGGGAATACTTATATAAAATCAGAAACAAGGGGTTACTAATAGAAAGCCTCCAACCTAGCAAGCCTTAGGACCTAAAAGGAATACTCCTAATAGTCAAAGGCCAAGGGCAATAGTACACACTATTATAAAAGCTTTAAGTACAGCCAACCAGAAAGCCCAAAGCACTATAGTCCTTCTACTAATAGCATAGAACTTTCGGTCTAGCTAAGGATAAAGACAGATACCTTACATTCATAGAACATAGCGAGGCACCCATGTATAGCGAGTAGTGTAAGTATATAGTAAGAAAGATCCTTTACCTAGAACATTCTTACCATTCTCCCCCGATACTAGGGTCCTATTATAACCTCTCCCGTAGGAATACAAATTCTACCATCTAAACTAGCCACTAATGCTTCTATCTAACCCCCCCTCTCTATAATTGCCTTAAAACCCTTAACGTAAAGCTTACTCCTAAAGGAATAGTTAAGTTAGTATCCTTCCTTCCGGTCAATCTCCGCAGTCTAGAACGGCTATAATGCGGCCGCGGTCGCTGTAACCTTCCTATCCGAGAAAAAATATCATGCGATTCCTCCATCACTGTGACTGTCTCTGAGACTAAGCCACTGGTAGTCAGTTTACCGGCGATCTCTCCCCCTCAGCTTACCAAGTCGGGCTCTATAACCTAAGGGGGTCACTCTCGTTCATATTCCCAGGCCCTATCACAAGCCCTAGGAACTCCTCATGTTCCTATTTGGGGGTCGGGCAGAGAAAGGCGGGAAGAGAAGACATATGGAGGAGGTGAAATCTCGTCGATAGTAGTATCTTAGGGTAAGCGAGGAGCACTTACCGCATGACAACAAGTGTCGAATGGGACGCTTAGAGGCTGGCCGAAACTTAGTGTCCCATTCATGTGACCTGGCCCTGACTGGCTGACCACTTTGGGGGAGAAGTCATTGGAGGCCTTGGAGGCCTTGGAGGCCTTGACCGGATCCAACAGGAACTAGGATCAGGTGTATCGAGTCTCGCGAACTTGGGCTCAAGGAGGTCGAATCCTCAATGCGGGCAAAACGAACAGGGGCCAAAAACAGGGCGTTGTCCCAGATCTAGGTCCTTGCAGGGGCATGTGATCCCAAAAGTGGGCTCGTGCAGATACCTCAGCCTAAGCTTAAGCTCAGCCCACCCCGGCCTTAACTCAGGCCTCCTCAGCCCAAGCTTAGCATCAACTCAGCTTAGAGCGGCAGGAGCTTAGCTCTGAAAACGGAAATGGATCTTGGTGTGCTTGAGTTTCGTCTCTGAGTATATTGGCATAGGTTATCCATCAGCTGTAAAAGCAACAAGACTGATTAGCTTACCAGTATGTTAAGACTGGAATTTCTAGGTTTATAGAGAAATTGATCTTTTGCGAAATGATGTCCTAGAAAGCTAGGCACGGGCACCGGAGGCAAGTCTGCTCTATATAACTAAAGTGCCTTAAAATTCAGTAATAGCAAGGCTTAGCTATATAGGTATAAATTCATAGCGGGTTTAATATAGGTAGGCTAAAGTAACCTACCTAACTCTAAATACTTTAATATTATTAGTACTTTTATAAAGAGACTTCTAAGCATTAAGAAGACTAAATATATTTTTTATTTTATACTACTTAATATAGTAAAGGGTAGATATATTATATAGGTATAGCTTATACTTACTATTCTTATTTATATTATATAGCTACTTATTCCTTATTTAAGTATACTAAGTTATTTAATATCTTATTATTCTATTTATATAATTATTCTAATATTCTTTCTATCTTTATAGTCTACTTATGAATTTTTTACTATTCTAGTTCCTCTTTATTAATAAGGTTATTTTCTATAAGATATTATATATACTATTTAGAAGTATATAATTGCCTTTCTAACCCTAATTATAGCTTCTTATTCTTAAGATATTAAAAAAAGCTAGTAACTATTATATCCTAAGGTTTCTTATAGAGTCTAGGATAAATATATCTATAAAAGAGCTATATAAGATTAGATAGATCTAGAAGTATATAAGCTATTAGTAGCCTTAGTTTATTCTAAAAATCCCAGTCTTATATAAGCTAAGAGTAGCTAGCTAATTTTTTTTTTAATAATAGAATGCTTATAAACTCTAATAAGAAATTAACTCTAGAAATAATTAATCTAGTATTAAAACTAATAATCTATAATAATAATAGAAAAGCATAGTATAAAACTATAGCTAAGAACTCCTAGTTAATAATACTATAAATATAAAGCTCTTTATCTATAATAATATTATTAACATAAAGATTAAGGTAAGATAGATAGAATAAGTCTCCTAATAGATTAATCTTTAGCCCTAGAGTATTTTAAACTTCCTCTAAGCTTAAGGTATAGAGTATAAACTCCTCATGCTTAGCTTTCTCTTAACTAAGTTTATAGGAAGGTATTTTCTATATATATTAAAGTAGCTAGTATTACTTTATAAAGAACTTATTTATAGTAGTAATTATAGAGTATAAAGCTATATAGCTATTAATCTAGAGTTTATTCTTATATATTAAAAAGGCATTAATAATCGTTAGTTAGTATTCTTTATCTGTAGTTAATTAAAGTATAAAGGATTCTTCCTATAGAGATATTACCTTCTATAGTTAGTACTAGGTCCTAACTATTATATTTAATATTAATAATCCCCTCTAAGGAAATTTAAGTGTTTATAGTTAGGTAAATATATTAATAATCTCCCTAAAAAATTAACAGTAGTAGTTTTCTAAACTATCCTATAGTATTTTTTTTATTAGGGGCTAACTATTAATATAATCTAAGATTATAAATACTTAATATACTAAGGTATTTTATTAGAGTTAACTATAGCTATATATATAAACTTAAGGGATAGGAATGTTAGTATAATCCTATATATATCTATATATATAATATATACTAAGCCTAAGCTATCTAATATTAAAGGTATAAGTAACTCTTACTATATAGTATAGACCTTACTATATACTTTATCTTATATATTACAAACTACTAGTTTAATAGGAAGCCTAATAATCTAAGTAGTACTATTAGTAATATTAATAATAAAATAGATATTAAAGCTACCTTAGTATTAGAATCTAATACTATATAATAGGCTGCTAGCGTATTTAGAAGTTAGAGTATAAATAGTATCTATATTAATTAAGTTAATAAATTCATTAGCCTTAAGTATATACTACTAGTCTATAAGGGGCCTAAGAGAGAATAGAAAGGGTAGGGAATATCTAAAAAGGTAGGCGAGACGCAGTTTCTATAGATAAAAAAGTCGCGTAAGGTAATCTATCCATAGAATAGAAGAGATACGCTTAATAACTAAAAGCATTATTAGCCTGCGTATAGTATATATAAGCGAGTTATTTAGTATTAATAAAAGGGGGAATAGTTAGAAAAGGGTAGGGGCTCTTTATGCTTAATGTTTTAGGATAGAATCTTAAGATTAATTAAGTAAGGTTCTATTTATAGGACCTTATAAGTATATAGCTAGCTATATAGATAAGATCTATTATATAAGATAGAGTATGTGTAATATCTCTCTTATATATATATATTATAGTATTTCCTTATATAATTAAATAGAGGAGTGATTTATTATATATATAGCTATTTAATATATATTATTTTATCTCTTAGTAATAGATTAGTCTACCTATAGCTATAAATAATATATAATAGCTTATTATAGTACTATAGCTATTATAATATAAGTTAATTATAGTATATTATATAATATAAAGTAGGGCTTTCCCTCTTAGAAGAAGGTCTTTATTCCTATATTAAATATTATTATAAAAATAAATAACTATAATTAAAGCTAGTGTTAGTTTAGCAGTAAAAAGGGACTAGAAATAATACCCTAAATTAATAGTAGTCCCTTAAGAAAGTATATAGTAAAGCATTATATAGGTATCTTTATTAATTAGCTTAAAGCTATACTAGATTATATATATATACTATAGTAGTCTTATATTTAGTACCCTCTAGTAGAAAAGTATCTTATAAGAATAATTATTAGGTTAATAGTAAGAAAATAATATTAGTAAGGTATTAAAATAGCTTACTACTAGCTTAATAATTAGTATATAAGGGATAAAGAGTAAATAGTAATTTATATTATAATTAGAAAAGAAGGATTTTAAATTCTCTTATAAATAAAGGTAAAGGACTTAAGCTTTAAACTTAAAGAGTTCTCTTTTTCTTATCTTTCTATAAGAAGGGAAGAATCTCTTTATAAGTAAAATAAAAATCTTTCTAATCTCTCTTTAAACTAATAATAATTATTATAATAATAATAATAATTATACTTATTTTTCCTTTCTAATCCCTATCTTATCTCTTTTCTAACTATCTATTTTATCCTTATTAAATCCTTACTAATAACTTACTAACCTACTTATCTAAAAATACTTATTATAATAACCTATAAAAGAAGTATATTCTAGTTTATCTTAGTATTATTAGCTTTATTAAGCTATATTATTATAATAGTAATATATATAAGTACTTTATATTCCTTAGTTATAATAAGTAACTAATCTTAAAAGAATTAAAAGAGATTAATATAAGTATTATTAATAAGATTCTTACTATACTTAAGCGATTATATTAATACTAAGTTCTCCACTATAACGCAGAGCTACATAACATACTCTATAATAAACATACTAGTAAATATATAATCGTGGACTTAATACTAGCGGAGTTCCATGCCCGATAACCTCTCGGGCCTATCAACGTCAATAGTCAAAATCGGAAGAGGAAATGGGCGCTAAGGAAGCATAAGAAGGACGTTTTTGCTATCGAGGCGCAATCTTTGCGGGCGAGGTTGTCATAGTTATGCGGGGTCTCGGATGCACCCCGCCACGATCTTAATTGCGAATGTCAGTTGAATGGAAACTAGTGAAGCGCATGATGACTGGTAAATCTCCAGATGTCTATGTACTACTTGTATCGATAGCTTACGTACGAGTTTTATTGAGGGAAAAAATCAGATACGGCTATGGTATGGGTCAGGTCTGCAGATTAGATACAAGATGTATCATGTCAGTATCGGGTAGGGTAAGGTCATCATATTATGTTGACTGGTAAATTTCCCGGTTTGAAGGCAATGTTGACCAGTAAACTTCCAGGTGAGGACCAGGTGAAGGCCAGAATGACTAGTAAAATTCCACTTTACCTGCTAATTGTTTACCAGTCAGCGTAGATGGCTTTACCAGAGAAGCTTTCTCCAGGGGGTTTACCAGTAGTACGATGGCTAAGTACTGGTAATCTGCAGCTATAGTAGGCGGCGATTACTGGTAAGCGCCAATAGACGGAACCCTTAGAACAGGAAGCAGGAAATGGAATATACCTAAGTTTACTGGTAAGCGCCGAGGATAGAACCGTTCACAGAAAACGGAGCTGTGGCCTCGTGTACTGGTAAATTACCTGCGCATGCAGACAGAAGACAGAGAGCAGAAGACTGAAAACGTCTTGTGGAGCCGTTGGGCGGACGGATTCAGTTTTCTGTCGCGGGTGGGTGGGGTCGCTTTCTCTGCTGCTGGTAAGCCGCACCTACAGCAGGGCCACTATTAGGAAGCACCGAGGAGGAACCTCCTCCAGTTTCAGCATTCGGAAACAGAAAACAGTCCCAGGAAACAGTACCAGAGAAAAGGCTTCAGGGTCGCCACGATGCATAAACCATTCCATTCTTGAGGATTTACTCAGCAATCGGCAGAAGTATATATTGCCTCACGTCTGCGTGTCCTCGCCATGCATTTCACGTAATGGAGGTGCCGCCGTTCTATCAACATGTCTGAAGTAAACCATTGGTTGCTTGAGAGACACGCCACAACAAACGAGCTGAACAAAATGCTCGAGCACATGGACGTGGATAGCGAGCGCATTGAAGTATCTGATGCACCTGGGGCGACGCGCGAAGGTAACATTCCTTCCGACTTAATGCAGATCGACAGTCACGATCCTAGAGCGGGGATAAATGAGATGCCGAGCTTTGGATCTGGAGTTTGTGGCAAGCCCCCAACCGGCAACGGGAGGTCAGTAGGATCAGAGATAAAGAGAGATCGTCTCCGCAAGGTACCACGGGAGAGGTACGATAACCAGAAGAGGTAAGACTCCTTTGGGACATTGACGATCTTGTATCTTAGGCCAGATAGGTATCTTAAGCGAGGTCCGATCCCTCCAGAGAGCCGACCGCCGAAATGGGCAAGTCATGGCCTGCGCCAGTTGGCACATGTGACTTCGCTAAGTCACAGGCTGGTCGGGCACGATCCGATGAACATCTTCGCCAAGAATTGCGAGAATGCAATGGCAGACTGGATCTCATTGCTTGGTAAGACCATGTTGCCAGATGATGTTGCTAGCTCAGACCCCCGTATTATTGCCGCTTTCAAAGCTGTGGACAGGGTCATTTGTGGACATGAAGGAACGCGTCTGCTCCGACGGCTGGCTTACGTACAGCTAATGCGGATCTTTACCACGCTCGAATCTATTATAAGATCCGAGAGGGAAACTGGACGGGTCCTCCGAGCGCCCTGTTATCGCGACGCGAGCGTTGCCGTCGACATATACGTGAGAGCTCAGCAAGACCGTTCACATCCGGACGATTTGAGGCGCGAGCTAAAAGAACGCAAGCGAGCGGGCAGAAGCTGGAGTGACCTAGCGGGGCCGTTCCCACTCTTTACTATGATATATTCGGAGGCTGCCGAGCCGATCGTGTAGGCCTTCACCCTTCTTGAAAGGTTTTATTGCTGATCTTTCGAAAGGCGGGATATTGGAAGAAAAGACAGCGTAACCCTAAAGTTGATGTCGGCAACAATCCTGGAGTGTTCAGATAAGGTTGTTCATATCTGTGCTCGTCTCACCGATACTGCAGAATGGGCTGTCAGGTCGGGCTGTTCATTTGATATGCGCTAGATCGTCACCACGCAAATCAGCCAGCTTCTCGGATAGTTGGGTGCGTTTCAGAGGGGCGCTTGGCCTTGGACGATTGCTTGTGTTTAGGTGTCGCTGGGGCATCCGGATTTAGTGTCGGGACTGAGTACTCTAGAGGGTGGGCGCGGATAGGGTGCTCTGGAGGGTGCCCTGGAGAGCGGTTGCGGGTAGGTGCTTCAGGCACTGGGTGCTGTTCCAGAGTTAGTCGGGCGCTAAGCGAATGAAATTTTTCTGCCAAATAGCCGCGCCCAGTGTGTTGGCCATTGAATGTGCACTTTTTGCTCGTCGACTGAGAGACCGTTTGGCAGTCTCAACAGTTTCAGTGTTCTTATTTTTTCGGCGTAAGTGTACTTGCATTTTACGTAGGTACGGCTTTCCCTCTTGAAGACTTGCCCTACTCAGAGTGCTTAGCGGGTAGGAACTAAGTATGGTAGGGAATTCAGGGTGATCAGGGTGATCAAGGTGCTTAGGATACCGACTTATTCCTGAGCCAGGGGCAGATTGATCTTGTCCTTCTTTTTGGTTTTACTTTGCGCTACGTCTTGTACCTAAGCCCTAGCCTTGATCGATGATTGATTCCTCACAACAAGCTGAAATCGATATGGCACCGTTACAACTCGCATCGTAATTTACCGGTTACTGGACGTCACTGCTGAGCCACGTCATCTTATCGCTCATGGCCCCCTTTGGTACTAGCGGTTGCAGCATGCAGTTCCCTGACCCAGGCTCCTGATTCCCTTTACAGTTTCCAGTTTCGTACCTTGGGGCGTGTCAGACACACGAAAGATGCCGCATTCAGGTATATATATGTTAGACCTCTTCTCCTGCTTCGGCCACGCATTAGTAGGTAGCTCTCGATTTGCTCGTGAATCAAACAGCACAAACCTTTCATCTAAAATGCCGCTCACTATGTATAACAAGAAGCATCTCGACAATACTATCACTTCAAGCTCCCCTGGCCAGTCTACAGCCAACGATGGTGATCCTGTGCAGCTTAAGTGCGACGAGATAGCTGAGGCGCCGATTGCGCTCTCTGAGGCCCTGAGTAGGCTTCCGCTGAATGACATAGAGCCATGGCACCCGCGCAGACTTGAGAGACCCAGCTCCAGAGCGATTAATCACAGCTGGCGAGGCGGATCTGGAGCACCAATACACCATCCAATCAGACGAGCACGAAAATGGTCAGACGTTGAGTCCTTGCGCGCGAAACAAGAAGCTCGGGCCATCCGGGTTTATAAGCTTCTGGGCGCGGATCCTTTGCACATGTTCGCCAAGAACTGCGAGAAGGTCATGATAGACTAGAACTCGCTTAAGAGCGAGACCGCTCTCCCAAACATTGCCTCAAGTTCCGATCCTTATATCATTCACGCCTTTAAGGTGGTTGACAATGTGATTTGTGGAAGACAAGGTTCTACTCTACTTCGCCGGCTAGCCTACGTTTAGCTGATGCGGCTCTTCACTTTTCTAGAGAATATCATTCGCTTTAAGAGAGAAACGGGGCGAGTAGTGCGGGGCCGTTATTACCGTGACGCAACCGTTACTCTTAATATATACATGAGCGCTCAGGAGGACACATCAAACCCCAATAATCTACGCCGCTAGCTTAAAGAACGTAAACGAGCCGGCAGAAGCTAGAAAGACCTATTAAAACCATCTCCCCTCTTAGTTCTCATATACTCTGAGGCTGTAGAATCAGTCATGTAGGTCATACTATCTTCGCCAAGGTTCATAGCGCTAATCATACTCGCCTCCTAGAAAGGATTTTAAGAGTATAAATGCTGCGGTCTTGCGATTGGTAGCGTTAAAGGTAATGGAAGACTATCCGGGTGAACTTCTTTTGCGTCTGCACCCGTCTGACTAAGATCGGGGCTATCAGCACTATTATGTCGGGTGTTGCGCAAGACGGGGACTGGTCGGCAACAGCAATAGTGACAGTTTGCATTATTGGAGCTTGGGGAATGATCATAGCATCAATGCTTGCGGTTTGTGAACTGTGGTTCTTGAGGAAGTTAAGACATGAGCAGTAATCTGCAAACGCAATGTCGTTTCTTAAGAGCAGTATCCATTAAGAGTTCTAGAAGTTGAGTACATACAAGAGAGGCGACGAAAACTCGTATTCAAAACGATTATAAACCTATCTTCATATCCTGAACTGCCTGATTTATGTCGTGAACTGCTTGCACAAATTCGAACGTGTAAGCGTAAGAGGAACTTACTCTACTCTCGAGCCAAGACGCCAATCCTTCCTTACCCATAGCCCTGGCGAGATCGGCATACGTCCAAAAGTAGTCCCCGATCTGGACATCCGCCTTCGCCCCTAAACTGAAAAGGAGGGAGATCGTCTCCAAAGCTTGCTCTTCTGGCAGGTAAAGAGCATACATAACAGGTGTCGCGCCATCTCCATCCTCGACATCTGGTTCCACATGATAGTCTTGGATAAAACTCAGGATCTCATCCAAGAATCCCTGTCTCGCTGCAGCATGTAGACCGTTTGCGCAAAACGCCCCATGTAGAGAAGCACCACGTTCTAATAGCAACTTGGCCGTGCTGAGATGCCTGTTGATGAGAGACAGGAAAAGAGGAGTAGCCTTGTCGTATTTGCGATGTACGTTGACGTCCAAGAATGCCGATAGCAGTTTGACGACATCATCCTTGCCGGAGTACGCGGCGAGGTGTAGTGGAGTGATGAAGAGATGAGTGCCATCTTGTGGGACATATGCTGGACCGTCGCTTTCATCGGGTTGAAAGTCTTTGAGGGGGAAGATACTTGAATAGAGGAGAACACGCTCCTCCGTCTCTTTGACACTTTCGATGTCGTTGGAGGCTAGTTGAAGCGCGTCAACAATGAGCTCGACCCGTCCAAACGATGTGTGGTCGAGGGCCAGTTGTAGGGGAATCATCTTGAATGGTGCTGTTGAGTGATAAAAGACTGATGGTAGAAGATGGAGATGAAGAATCCCTAAGCTGGGAGATGCCTCCTTATATAGCCAGTGAGCCGCGAGATAGATCACATGAGCCTCTTGAAGGAGCCGGACCAGAGTATGATTCACAATCCGAGAAGGAGGACTAGGCGCGTTACTGAGCAGCCACATCAAGAATCTTAACCGCCCATAAGCTTAGCTAGGAGCTGAATTAATCTGCCTGGCTGTCTCATGCTATGATGTATAAAAAGAGGGCTTTTTGTAGAAAAATGCCTTGCCAGCGCCAACTGTTACGGCCAATGCTTCGATAGCAACCAGATTATTGGGTAAGACTGACAGCATCGGGGCCATAAGTTGGTCAGTTGGATGCAGGTTGTGACAATACCCTGGAAACTGAGACTTTAACCAATAGACCAGCTCACCGATTGGATGAACACGGAGATATTGGGCTCATGAAGAGGCCGGCTGCATAGAAGCTGTCTGGTGATTTGTAAAAGGGGTCTTTGACCTTCTCTCGAGGCCTCATCAGCGTCAACTGACACACTAATGCTCCTGTAGGGGCATGATATTGGACAAGTGTGATAGCATTGGGGCCATAAGTTGGCCGGTTATCGATATCAAGGCAACCTGTGATCTCGGCGAGGCCTCCTTTATGATACGATGGTCGAGTTATATGCGACCATAGCCGCTGCGGTGATTTGTGACGACAACATTGGAGCTTTTGCTAACCACAAGATGGCCTTTATGTTTGCTTATCAACAGGATGTTGGCCAGATGAAGTGACCCCTTCAGCCCGCGTAACCTACGCTCAGCCATTGCAACCAAGACCAAGCCTTCAGCCGGCCTCTAAGAGACCAGCTCGCTTCCAGAGAGTCAAGGGTTAGTACCGTCTTCCGGGCATTGATTCGGTATTCATATCTATCAATCTATCCCGGCGGCTATCTCGAAGGGGAAACCCCCCAATCCCCAACATCAAAGTTTTCCACGCCGCAGGCCATGTCTCCCTGTTGGCAATCCTGTGACCCATCCTAAAGCTTAGGCTGACTGCAGTACTAATAGCATCAACCATGCAGAAGTTAGGCCCTCATCTGACCTCATAGACCGGCGTCTCGCTCTCGCTGTTCGCCGCTCCGAAGCGAGATCAAAGGAGGCACCGTCCGGCATACAGACAGCCGAAGCACAAAGTCCAAAGCCCCTGTCTCTGCCTACGAATCCTCACACAAAAATCGCCGAAATTGGCCCTTCCCCTGTGACCTAGCTCATCGCCACCATGTACTGCCTATGGGGGAGTCGAGAAAAGCCAGCTGAAGTTCGTCTTGGCAAGGAGATTGCCGTCTTCCAGGCATGTTGGACCACGCGGATACGATCCAAACTCGTGCTGATGGGTCTATTTTGGGGCGACCTAGGACTGGGTGAAATCCTTTGACCCCGGGATCAACACCGGCCTAGTAAACAGCCAGGTTGAACCAGGGCTGAGACGTGCCTCGGTTGGGTAGCCTAGAGTGCTCGCGTAATACGTGTGTGTGATGCTATTTGGATTGATCTGAAAGGGTGATGAGATTGGTCAGGCAGAGGGGAAAGGGAGGACAAGGAAATGGTCTCTAGCCGTGCCTTCTCCCCTTCAAGAGATAGTGGATTTGAGGAGTGGGGGTAGGACGAGGAGTCGTCAGTTTAGGTCGTCCTGCTTCCTTCTTGTCTCCTCATCGCAGGGCTCTCTATTTAAATCCACTGTCCCCGAACACTGAGCTTGCCATCTTACAACTTTTCAACAATTTCTTTTCTCCCTCAAGTTTACAAACAAGTATCATCCAGATGAACTCGCCGCCGGACCAGACAGACCCTAACCACTCTGTCATACAGTCAGCACACCACTGGGCATGGTCCGTTACCCAGGTGCCGACGACGCATAATACATCACAGGAAAGCGGACTCTCCCCAGGAGGTCCGCAATCGTGCCCTCCCTCAGTTGAGAGATCAACTAATCAGTCTCCTAAGGTCAGTCAAGTTACAACTCAGAAGGTCCAGGTTTATCCGCACTCCCGATTAGAATCCGCCTTAGCTAATATCCCATAGAATCTTAAACGAGCTCGTTGCCCATCTCCAGAAGCTCAACCTCCCTCAGTTAAGGGATCAAGGAATCAGTCTTTCAAGGTCAGCAAAGTTCAAACTCGTTTATCCGCATTCCCAATCAAAATAGGCCTTAGCTAATATCGTATAGAAACTTAGACGAGCTCGATACCCATCTCCAGAAGCTCGAGCTCCCTCTCAACAAGTTCAACATATATTTCCTCAAGCGGAACAAATCCCTTCGGGAACCCAGCATCTACTTCCCCCAGCCCAGGTTCTGCCTCTTCAGGCCCAGAGCTTCCTCTCCCCAACCCAGCACCAACCGTTTCAAGTCCAAAATCGACTTGCTCTAATGCAGCCCCAGCCTCTTCAGACCCAGGGCTTCCTCCCTCCAACCCATCACCAACCATTTCAAGTCCAAAACCGACTTGCTCCAATGCGGCCCCAGCCTCTTCCAGCCCACCTACCTTCAGTCAAGGATATATTACCGACATGGCCTGGCACATTTTGGGTGATACGCTGGAGAAATAAGCGTGAACTCTGGATGCCTCAGGGCCTTATATACGAGTTTTCCGCGGAAGAGCTCTTCCGAAAGCTGCGCAGTCATCTCAAATGTGACTTTTATCGTTTGGACTTGCAGCTTAAGACTCGAATGAGAAAGATGAACAGGACATCCATTATCTGTAATGCTCAAGACAGTAATGAATGCTTTCAATCACTGAAAGACTCATGGAGAAAGGAAATCGAGACATTCTTTCAAGTATATCCCCATTATTCTTCTCAATATCCAGTTGAGATATTTCTTACTCCTAAGAATAAGAATATGAGCTTGTTAGTAGGAGAGGATAAGAGGAGGCTTTTTAAGTCATAGTAGTAGCAGAGGTTATTAACTGATATAATTTTCCCTTAACTTTATTATAATTTTACCAATATGTCCCCATTTTCATGCTAATGTATTATTAATATAATCGACTGTCTGCAATAACAGATAGACTTCTATATCTCTTTCTAGTGATAGCTTGGGATGTGCTTAATCGGTATGGTGCAGTTTCGTTCTTATAATTGCTGTTAGTAATTTCACAAGTCCTTAAGCTCAGAAAGGTGCCTGGAGGGAAGCACCCAGACACTCTTCAAGCCATGCATAACCCCTTTCACAACTGCAACCTCAAAGCAGTTGTGCAACTTCTTTACCTTCTATTCAAACTGGGAGCAAGAGCATAAGCTGCGGCATGTGACCAGAGGCTCCAACTAGTCCGTTCTGGATTCTGCAATACCACATCCTGAAGAGGCATCTATCGGCCGCCCTCGGAGGACTCCGCAGAGGAACGGGGGGAATGATTTCGGGTACTTAAAGGGCATTCCTCCCCTCTCGAAATAATTTTCCTCCTTCCTCATCTTTTCTTTTATCAGCAACTACTACTCCGCCCTCCCACAAGAAGACACCTCCCCGCTCTAATTTACCTCCTTCATTCAAAATGCCTAAGGCTTGCCTGAAAGTAGGGTGTTTATCCCCACGTCATAAGCCGTACGAACGAAGTGCTAGAGTCCGCCGCAACGTGGCCAGAGGGGGCCTTTCCGATGATGTTACTTCATTCTGGATTACTGACGACGAACGCGGTGGACTGGATCTGAAGGAAAAGCTTCAAACCAAGAAAAACATCGTCATCGTCAGTGGAGCTGGTACATCCACCAATGCCGGGAGTAAGTACAATCGATCACCTATAGCAGGAAGCTTGCTAAGTCTACCAGTCGACGACTTTCGGAGCGTCTCCCGAACTAAGAAGTCCAGCCACAATGTGTTTGACTCTTCGGCGTATTCTACACTGGAGTCAACCAGCGTATTGCATGAAGAAGTGTTGAAGATGTTCAAATCCGGCATGTCCTCTTCGTTTACAACATTCGATTTCTTCCTGGAAGAGCTAGCTCGATCAGGCCGTCTTCTCCGTCACTACACCCAAAATATCGATTGCCGCTATTCCAGGTTGGAGTGTCTCGCTCCGAAGACCGTCTGGCTTCATGGCCGAGCAGATGCTCTCCGATGTCATAAAGCTCCAGGGCATAGAGTTGACGTTACCCCCCAATCTTTCGAAGAGCTGGTGACGACCCCTTGCACGGAATGCGAGATGGAAAATGAGAGCCGGCGACGAGAGGGCAAACGCACACGAGGCGGAGGGTTTTTCAGGACGGACGTACTTCTCTACGGAGAGCACAGCCCGGACGAATCGGATTTCTTGGATGCTTTCAAACGCGATCTGCAGTAGCCTATTGATGCCCTCATAATCGTGGGGACAAGGCTGCGCATCCACTCACTGAAGCAATTTGTGAGGCAGGTTTGCAAAGCGGTCTGCCTGCATAGCTCAGATGGCATGATGGTGTGGGTGAACAAGGTGGATCCAAAACCTAAGGAGCTGCGCTCCTTTATCAAGCATGAGGTTCTTGGAGATTGTGATGATTTTGCTTCTTTGATCTACAGGCCGGGGAGAGGGAAAGAGGGACAAAGACAGCGGGCAGCGGGCAGCAGGCAGCGGCCCCAACCCATCCCCTCCCAGAAGGATTGAGTGGAGAGGGGATCATGATCGGAAGAAGGGGGGGATCGCGTCTTGGTGATGGGGCTCGCCAGGGCGACTTCCTGTCTCCTTCTTGGTCTTAGCGCCGCAAGAGCGTCTACTTAAACCTACCATCCTGCAAACCTTCTCTCATTGTCTGATCACTTGTCCTTATGCATTTTTCTTCTTCCAAGTTAACGGTAAGCATCGTCCAGATAAATTCCTCCCAAGCAGCCCCCTGTACTAGCATTTCCACGAGACGGTCAGCGTACCGCTGGCCATCATCCATTTTCAATCCTAAAATCTCGCCTGACGCACCAGAGGAGCGCAGCTCCTCAGTCAGAGAGCTCTCATGCAGAGGTCAGCAGTCCTGCCTTACATCAACCACCCCCAGCACCATGAGTCAGTCCAGCGAGAAGCCTCATCACAACTATGTCCGCGTACGGGTGGGGGGTCGCAGATGTCTCGAGTTGGTCGTCTTTGTCCTGGGAGGCAGCCGGGGATCCATGGCCAGGACCAGGCTAGGCCAAGGAGTGATCACGGTTCTGCCCTGCCTGCATCAACGACTTCCTGGGAAGTCGGTTGAGGATGTCAGGAGGCAAGACAAATGGCGCTGGTTTGCTGTGCCGCTCTATCCAACCACTCACTGCCTCCATATGCAGGCCGCCACGTGAGGGCCGAAGGGCGATGAGATGAGTCGCTCAAACATAAATATCGCGTCCTCCCCCGAGTTGAGGAGGACTCATTCTTCTTTCCTTCTCATCCCCTTTTTTTTCTACTTGCCGCCCTATATTAAGAATTTGGTCCGCGATACCTCAGGTTTCCATCATGTCTCCCAGCAGTCGGCTGACTAAAGTCTCGGAACCTTCTCGACAGACAACAACACATACGGCCTCCAATCAGCTGGAGAGGGTTGGTGCTACACCTGAACGTCCTTCCGTCGAGCCTCTCACCCCTGAGTGTCTTGACGATAATTCCTTGCCACTCAATGCAGACGGTTCAGTGGAGACCGAACCAGCAATCCAGTCTTTAGTGAACCGCATTCGACTTCCCCTCAGTCTCAACAACATCATCGACATTATTCTCCGGATTGCAGGTGATAGCGAGCAACTCAGCGAAGGTCTCAGGTTGGTCTTGAGCACGCGGTCTGCTCAGGAGCAACATCGGATTCAGAGTTTCGCTCGCAGCCTCTGCAGTAACTGTGATGAGCTGCACGGGAGAGCCGCAGATTCGGCAATCCAGGAGATCAATCCAGTCTCGGGGTCGAGCCAGGAAGAGTTTGCGGACAGCGTGGCAGATACAACTCACGTGGGCAATTCGCAAAGCGCCGTCCCCAGCATTGAGCCCATGACTCCGAAGAGAACGCCTGAACCAGTGCCCCTGGATGGTACGAGCCCTAGGCAAACGGATGATTGTGGGCGAAGTTTGAATGTCCTTGAGCAATCCATTGAGGAGTTTGTCAACGAGAGTTGCCAGCAGGTACGACAGTTCAGTTCGTCGGAAAACTCGGCAGAAACGTACAAGGCTCTCTTCGCCTCGCTCGGCAACGAGCCATACAAGGACGGTACGAAGTGGTCGGACGGCTCGGAGTGGGTTTCCCTTGTGGAAGCAGGGCACACCGAGCGATCCAAGGGATCAATTCGCTATGCCCTGACTGCCACTGCCTTTGCCAGATGGCACGCGTCTCAAGTACAGCTGATGGAATGTGCAGAGCACGCAACGGGCCAGAAAGCCGCGAAAGCCGTGTCGGGAAGAATTCTTGGTCCTAAGCCCGAGGCTGACAAGACTAAGAAAGAATTATGGGAACGACGCCGCAAAAACCTCAGCACGCACTTAGCCCGTGGGCGGAAGTGGTCTCGGCTGATGGAGGAACTCGGTTCTGGCGTCCTACTCAAGAATGCGTGGTGAGTAACTTTCAGAGGGACGAGATGGCTGGCTAATCCTGAAGCAGGCGACTCGCGAAGTCACCAGAGTCTGTATTAAACACACTGATGAGAAAGCTACTAGGCAGCCCAGAGAAGATGACTGTCTTGAAACTCCTCACGGAACAAATGTCACTGCTTCTAGAGACAGGCAGGACGAACCAAGACAAATTTCGCGACGATTTGGAGAGCGAAGGCTTGCTAGTTCCAGACCCGGGCTCATCTACTGGATGTGAAGAGCTTGACGCCTTCTATGAGAAAGTACAGGAGTCAACCACCGGCAACATGCTCCTCGTCAATGGTATCGATTTTAGGTTCCAAAAACACTCACTCCGAAGGCTTGGCGCAACAACTTGGCTCAATGAGGAGATCATTCTCGCTTGCCTACACCTGTCTGACAAATTGTCTTTCGTTCGAGTTGGCTTTTCGGTTCCCATTCATCGGCAAACTCGAGCCCACACTGCAATACCACGCCCATTCGAGAGGGCTGCTAAGCAGATGACAGAATGGCACCGCCAGGCAGAAGCACAGAGCCACTTGGTGTGCTTTTACCCGCTCTTCCAGCGCCAAAACCACTTCAGCCTCCTCGAGATTAACGAGAGGGAAGGCTCCATCTATCACTACGACTCAATGAGTATTAGGGAAAACGCAGATGTTAAGGTATGCAACAAATACCCCTATCCAAGGGGGAACAGGAGCTAATTTGTCAGTAGATGGCATGTGCGCAAGAGTTTCCCCATCTTCGGTACATCGAGAAGGTGTGTATCTCCAGGACAACGGTGCGAAGCTAGAATCTAACTGATGGGGATGATCAGGAAACGCTGCGACAGAACGATGGGCATAGCTGCGGTCCGCTTGTCATCAGACATGCCCGCCGCCGTATGCTCGGCCGACCTATTATTTCTGGAGATGAGGATAATTATGACTCGGGAGAACTAAGGGCTGAAGCTGTAAGCCTCTTGTGTTCAGCGTGGACGAGTGATGCGTTGGTCGTTGCGCCAGAACAGCCAAGGAGGAAACGGATGGGCAAGGAGTGGGGGCAGGACTACCAATGTGGAGAGGGCAAACGACAGAAGTTACGTGACTAAACCCGCACACACGAGAAAGCAAGTCGATTTATCGACTTGCTAAGCAATGCACACAATCGTCAACGGGGTTGCAAGAACTGTTTCAAGACAAAGGTAGATCGGCGTGAATGCTGCTTCTAGTACCAGCTACCCACGACGTGTCTTTCGGCAGTTGTTAAGGTCTATCGATTGACCCAAATGGCAGCACAGATCAAGTTCTTCACAGGCTACTCGGCACCGCCTTCCAGACACTCCCCACTTGTCCGTCACATATGTCCGGGCCGATGACCCAGAAATGCCGACTCCAGGCACAATTCCACTTGCAATTTGATCTAGGGTGCTTTAATCATATTGTTCGGTGGGTATAGGAGAATATTAAGCGAGATTCCCGGTTAGCGTCTATGCAATTAAAGGCACAAGGAAAAGGATGGTACATCGCTCTGTTGAGAGATAATGCAACTCCTCAGAGTGAATGAGCACAAGTATCTATTCCATCAAGGCGCTTGCCATGTTACGCTACCGCGCCGCGGACGCGTTAGGTCACTAGGCGATCCGCGTGGAGCACGCGAGATGCTCCTTGAACGGCGCGCCGTGATCAAATTGCCGCCGAAGGGCGGGGGCGGAGCAGCAAGGGGCCATCCCAGGATCCCTCCTTCGGTAGATCAGATCCCCGGATTAGTGGATAAGGGCCGACCCGCTGAATCCAGGTTGTCCGGAAGTTCCGCACAAGCGACGCATCCTGCGCCACGATCGAAGCAACCAGTCAAAAAACGATTGCAAATCTAGGTTCTCACGCAGTTCCCTCACTCTACGACTCTGATACCTCCGCAGACGAGCTATCAATCGATTTCCAACCGCCAACCAAACGTTCACGATCCCCGCGAAAGCAATCCTACACTATTAAACCCGTTTAGAACTAGAATCTTTTGGAGAAGGAGGCCGACATTATATTAAAAAATTACTTTAAATATTGGAAAGACTTCCATCTCCTCTAGACGATTAAGGGGAAGGCGAGTAGTAGCACCCCTGGGACGCTGACAGTCCTGGGAAGCCGCTGAGCAAGTTGTTATCAAGCAAGGCAAGAGTTGGCCTGGGACAAGTGCAAAGACAGTGGTCCAGAAATGGATCAAGGCTGGACTCGCAATAGAGTATTCGCAAGAACGTGGCTAAGGCAAGTGGGACAAGAAATGGCTTAGGCAGTCTCTATTTCACTCCCATTCTATTCTTCTAGTCCTTGCTCGTTGATTGGGTGGATGTCAGCGCCGTGCAACTCTACCACGCTAGCGTGATAGCCTCGTCTGTGTTCATTACCCGAAACAAACGTATCAACTCGCGAAATACCCAGCACAAGGAGACTACACCAAGCGGTGGTGGAGAAAGGCACATCGTTGCCCTTCTTCTCTATTATTTACATTCCATCCTGTGTAGAGTCTCGGGGCCCAAACTCAAAGCATATTTCGGTAGAAAGGATATCAATTCTTATTAGAGTCCTTCTAATAAGTAGCATAGACTCTAGATCGTCTGAAGCTACCCTTATATTAGCTATACTAGCGCTAGAGAGTAGGAAGACCTATGGGGAGATGAACTAGACTGATTAGGGGAGCTAGACTTGAGCTTTCTCTAAAGCTCCTAGAGAAACATCGCTACCGTAGGGATCCCCATCACAATGCCGATAATGGCGATGATTGCTTCGTCGGATAATGCCATGGGGCCTTAGAGATTAAGTTGAGGGTGGATGGAGTTAGGATTTCGAATAGTCTAGGGGCATCCCTTCTATAGTACAAAAATTTGCCATCATATTTCTGGAAGTTTCCTATGGAATCGCGTTTGATAGCTCCTCTGACGCGCACCATCTCCGGGGTATCCTCCTGTGCCACCGTAGGATGTGCTACTCCTTCAAAGGCTCTGTGGAAGTGAGGGAACTCAACATTGTCTGGGTCGCCGTCGAAGTTTGCAGGGCTAACTGGGCAGCCAACACAGCTTTCTGAAGAGGTGCGTCTATCATGCTTCTTGCTCAAGCTTGTCAGGCGTATCGGACCTCCAAACAACTCCCGGTAGGCGATGGTTGCAAATACTCATCTTCGCACAATCTCAGCGCCACGGCTTCCGACAACCAGTTTCGGTCCTCTTCACTAGAGCAAAACCGCACACAGGAACAAGCTCCCTCATGCCAGCCACATAGAGGCGAGAATGGTCGGCTAAGAAAGTGGGAGCCTAGAAACGCGACTCTATTGGCGACCCTCTGATATTGTCCAAGGAGGGCTCAGCTGCATGCAAGGATTGCCAGACCAGCGGATTGGGGCAGTACGACGAAGGCTGACACTTCGTCAAGAGACGATAGAGGAGGCACAATCGTGGCATCAGGATGCGCTCAATCTCATATAGCATTATTTGCAAACCAAGGCTATCTTGGGATTGTATCGAGTTAGGGACTCGACGAAGGGAATCGAAGGACCTTGAGTGGTGAAGAAGACGGCTGATGAGAGGAGCCACGAATGAGACACGGTCAGATTCCAGATGGAGGGAGGACGCTCGTGAGTGAGGTTCGAGAGCAGATGGGACTCGCTGAGTGCGGTAACGAGTACTTGATGCGATGCGATGCAATGAGGTAAAGTGGAAACAAGAGACCGACCCCTCGATCAAAGGCCCTGGATCTGTGGGTCGATCGAGGCATAGCACCGTGTTGGACACAATGCCTGTGCACGAGATCTCTGGAGTAAAAGCGCTGAGGACTGTCCACCAAGGCGCATTTCAATCATGGAGAAAGTCATGGAGACAGCTCCCAAGTTCCCCGAGGTACCTCATCATGCCATATTTTATGGAAACGATACGTAGGGGCTACTCGAGGAGAGCCCGGCACGGCATTCTCGGAGTGAGGATGTGCAGTCGTTGGGATTCGGTCGCTGAAAGAGCCCAGTCAGTGAGTGGGTAACAAAGACATAAGAAAAAGAGAAGAAAATGGCCTTGGCTTGGTCTGTCAGTGGTAGCGTGCTGTAGTGTGCCGTAGTAGCCACATGGAAAATGGGGCCAATTCGGGGACTTGATAGTTGATTGGACATATCGAAGGAAATGTTAAGCTGGTTGGATATGAAAATGGGGGCAAGAGTTCAAGAACTGTCTCCTCCGGTTGGTCACTTGGCAACACCCCTGTCCAACCCACCCACGGGCTGGGTCTCTCCCTGCACAATGCACGCTACGGGAAGCTTTTCTCTTCGTTCCTCAAAGGAAACCACGTCCCAAACCGTGTGTGGGCTTACTGTTCCAATTATTCATATAAAATTCTCATCCTCCCATCTCAAGCTTGGATATTTTCTCCTTATTATTGTTCACAGCGACCATATTCCAGTCACTCCAGCAATCCACCCATCTCCTAGCGATCTTCAGAAGCACAATCCATTCCTCCAACAAGCTCCCACTCGATCCCAGATGGCGACTAATGACTCGCCATATACACCCCGCACCTCTCCCACTCCCACGCTCACCTCATCTCGCACAAGCCACATCAAAGCGTGGTTGCTCAGCCATAGTATGGCTGTGACCAGCTGGTTTATAACTCTGGTTAGCATGATTGTTGCAATCATTGCTCTCCTTCCCGGATTTAATAGTCAAGGTCTCTCACAAAAGGCACTTGACCTTGCAGAGTGGACCGCACTGAAGGACTATCTTGACCAGTGCAAAGCCGATCAGGTATGTTCTGACCTATTCTCTCCCCAATTGACAATTTCCGGGCACTTATGTACAGCACTGGGCTAATACGGCGGCCTCCCCTGCTAGGCAGCGGGCTCAGCAACGCCAAAGTGCAAGGATGTCGTCAGGGCATCGCTACCACCACCTCCACACATCGACGTAGGTCCCATCAGTCACCTCAATCAGCGTGCTGTAACCAATGAACCACCAACTCCAAAAAGTACGATTGCTGAATCCGGTCTTTCTCGGGCCACCTTCGTTCTAGTAGTCATTCTTCTCTTGCTTTGTGCCGTTATTTTGGTCTTGGAAATTCGCAAGACGGCACACAACCGCACCCTCAATCATTACTTGGACGAAGAATCATTCTTTCAGCAGACAGGCATCAGAAGAACCAGTGCACACATCATGGATGAAACGGTCAAGAATGTTATGCCGCTAAGCCCAAGCCCCGCATCCACCCTCCACTACGGCACCGGGGCATCTACCAGCAGCCAACCCTTGCCGAACCCCAACTTATCCCAGCTCCATCACCGCGAAGAGAGAGCGCCCCGCGATCCTGGTGACGAATTCTCAGCCCATGACCCATCGACATACAAGACGCCGATAGATACAGTTCCGTAAGTTGCGTTCCGCGTCTAAATACGTCACTATCAAATCAGACCTACTAACCAAACGTCCCCAGACGCCATAACCCCACTCGTTACCGCGCTTCCAAGCCCTGTCCCAATTGTCCCATGGGAACGCTGGGCGGGAACCAGCTCAACTCCCACCGCTATAGGGAGGGCCCAGGCTTCAAATGAAGAGGCGCAATTTGCCGAGGGCGCCACCGACCATCAACAGTTCAAACCCCTTTAATTTGGGGTAGGTACTTATTGGATGAAATACGGATTTTCGGGTACATGGTGGTAGAGAGGTGGGACATTAGTAGCACGTAAACTGAGAGGACCTAGACGGATAGTGACACCCTCCACACCTACGGGTATGATGATTTATTCTATCTAGGCTATATAGAAGGGAAATGGCGATACAGGGAAAAGAGAGTGTCATTAACGTGTACCGTAGTACGCAACTTCAACTGTTCCCATCGGCAAGGCGCGCTAATAAAACCGTGATAGCCAGGCTGGACCTTTACATTCTCTCTCTATTCTCAGGGCGCAAACACAAAGCGTATTTCGGTAGGAAGCATATTAATTCTTATTGGACTCCTTCTGGTAAGTGGCATAGACTCTAGATTATCTGAAGCTACCCTTATGTTAGCTATATTAGCGCTAGAGAGTAGGAAGACCTATAGGGAGACGAACTAGATAGATTAGGGGAGCTAGACTTAAGCTTTCTCTAAAGCCCCTATAGAAATATCGCTACCGTAGGGATCCCTATCACAATGCTAATAATAGCGATGATTGCTTTGTTAGATAATGCTATAGGGCTATAGAGATTAAGTTAAGAGGTGGATAGAGTTAGGATTTTGAATAGGGAAGAAATTTTATCGGTGAGTATGCAGACTCGGGATGGCAAAGATATACCTTAAATAGCCAGATATAGCATGAAAAGTTGTATGTCAAAATGGAAGCAACCCAGAATCCGGTCTACAAAGGAGGAAAGTTTGCTTGATAAGTTTGCTTGGTGCTCAGGTTCGGCGAGCCCGACTTAGTCACGAGACTTGAACTTGGCTCCCTGCGAAGCACTGCAAGAAGGCAACCAGTCGCATGCCAAAAAACCGGGCTTGACCCAAGGAGCCAATGAGAAACTATCGAATTTAGCTCTCCCCACCTAGAGCTCAGCTTCTACAGTATTAGTGTGCCATTTGCCAGGGTGCTACGGTGCGTGTCAACCACCACTCACCAGCGGAAACTGTACGAAACGTAAATAGCTTAGCGCAATGGCCCTATGGGGTGTGTCCCCCAGGGCGGAATAAAATCCAACCACTCACCAGCCATCAGCAGAGAGGTAGAGCCGCAGGTTTCTGGGAAGACTTAAACAAGCCGCAACGAAATATGGCCTTTCTGAGCTGTCATTGGTGCACTAGCTCTATGGGCGCTGACCAACGTCTCAGGTCTGACGTTCCTCGGGCTCGGCGTTGGCAGCCACACCAGGAACGTCCACAGGAGTGGTGATATCGTACACGCGCCAATGCCGGAGCGATTCAGGATGTTAGGACTGCAGTACGTACCACCGCTAACAATGACCGAGGAAAGATTAGTCAGACGTGATGTAAAAGTTTTAAGACAAAATGCGCCAGTCAGAGACAGGTTCTAGGGATTAATCGATTCGAAATTCACTGGCGGTGATCTGCAAACTCAACCCGGTGACCGGAGACGAGGACCTGGAACTCATCTTTGGATGGTTTGGTAAGATCCTAAGTTATGAGGTCATAAGGGACTAAGGATTTTAATAGAACTTTACCCCCCTGTTTTTAAAAGAAGAGTAAGAGTAACTTAGTTGTATAAGTAGAAGAAGAAGAAGGTAAAGAAGGGAGAGAGCAAGGAAAAAAGGGTTATAAAGATTAAAATACTTTTATTATAAGAGAGATAATTATTTTAAATTATAAAGCGCTTTAACTAACTTATATAGTTTTAAAATTTAATTTAGCTTTTGGCCAACCGTGATGAAGGCCGTTTCAGGGGCTCTTCTCTGACCACGGCGTCATGACCAGCCCAGGGCCCCCCCCCTGGCCCAATTCTTTCGCTCGCATCGGCGGAGGACAGGATAGCCGTGGAACATCTGTTAGCTACGGGGCGCTGCAGAAACCCGTACTTGTCAACCCCAAACTTTGGCTGGCCAGGTCGCCAGTATAAAGTCACCCATGGCGCAAGTTGCTAGAAATGATGGACACACCCTTCATGCCTCCTTGTACGAGAGGAGTCCTCGGCTCGCTCACCGATTCAGAGCCGTTGGTACAGCAGAGGTATGGGAGCATCATTCCAATGTCATGAAACTCATGTTGATGACCTGTCGTCCTGCCCTCAAATCATGCCAACCTCGCATTCTCGTCGAAAAGTGGACAATCAAGACAGCAGGGAGGCCCCGGATCCATGGATGTGTGGGTCAATCGAGACGGAGAAGCCATGGCTCAGGGCTGGAGCTCGCGAAGGTGAGTGCGAGAGCGCCCGGTGAATCTCTTCCGCGTCGTATGACCTCCACATGGCCGATCAAAGCAAAGGCACAGCCTTGCACGCCCCACCAGATGCAACAACGCTGCTAGCGCCGTATGTGTTGGCTGTGTCGTGTTTAGATGGGTCCTCCAGTTTGCCAAAAGCGACCAATCACCCACATTCATGTTTCAGGGAACCTGATCACACTCTGACGCAGGCCAATCGCGCACTGACATTAGTAGCACGCAAACTAAGAGGACCCAGACGGATAGTGGTTAGCCAACTCTTATCGGATAGAAGCTATCTCTATTGATTTAATGGAATTAGACTTGGTAGTAATGAACTGATATTATGCTATCAGCTGGAATGCGAGGGGTGCTGTGAGATAAGCTGTAGATATTATGCTGCTATAGTAGCGCTAGAACTATCTTAAAGTGACTAGAATTATCAATACCGCCGGTCAATAAAGAATTAAACAGCCCAACTCCGATGCATTGCCTTCACTCTATAACTCTAATGCCGACCAAGCGTTTACCATCCCTAAGGAAGCAATCGTACAGTACCGGGCCAACTGAGAAATCAGGCATAACTATACAGTAGTCCTCAAATCCTTTTAAGAACGGGAAGCGTGACGTACTAGCGCCAGCCTAGCCTCCCTGTGATACAATTCTATGCACCGTCTTAGCATGGTTCTATAAATGCATTTTGTGATCTAAAGATAGCTTGCATAGGTGATAATACAACTCTTCATCGCCTTAGAGGTTGGAGAGGTAGTGCTATTTGAAATGCTTGCTTAAGTCGCCCGGGGAGTAAAATGATTTGATAAGACGCTCGATGGCCGGGTCGGAGGGCGCGAGACTGGTGGCTCTTCCAACACAGAGGAAGCATCTACGGCTTCGCTCCGTCCTATTCATCACGAAGACCGAGGTGATTGCAGCGCCTAGGGCGTCGTCTGTTTGGTGGCCTTCGTCTGTGGTCTTTGGCTTTTGAGAGACACCCCCCTTGCTGACCGTCGATTTGTTTCTGCTAGCGCCGGGAGGTAATGGTGCTTCTTGAATAGGGCAGTAGGCCATGATAGCCAGAATTGCATTGTTGCGGCGGTCGTGTTCGCCCTCGATTGTGCTAGCTACCGGGCTCGTCAGAGATTCAAGCAGGCGTCTCTGAGCAGGATGGGCATCTTCGTTTGATGGTGGCACGGGCGGCTCCTCGAACGTCTGTCCAGATAGTTGCCGCTCGATATCAGCCACGGCCTGTTCGCGGGACCAACTTTTGCGAACCTGTCGCTTGCGTTCCCGTCGCAGCTTCGCTCTCTCGCTTTGTAGATCCTTGTTGATTATTTTCAGCCTCTTCCGGGCCGTGGGAGACTTCTTGGCTGCCTGAAGGAGATCTTGCCGTTGTCGAAGAAGTTCCTGGATCCGAGGATCATCGTTCACTGCGGCAGACTGTTCAGGAGTGAGTTCAGTGGGTCGCCGTTTACTGGCTGAGTACCCTATGCTGCAGGCCTGGCGCATTAGGGCTTTCTGCTGCTTTGTGTGCCGCACAACAGCCATGGTATCAACTGAAATAACGCGGCCAAGATAATGCTTCCTGAAGGGAGTCGAGTCCGCATGCTGGAGCATGAGATTGCGGAGTCCATCGCTGATATTCGCTGCAACGGTTGTTAGCAGATCTCTTCTGGTCTGACAGCTGACTGTCTGGATACGCACGGCATTGGTCAAACTCGTTTCCAGCATTATACCGCAATGTGTACAAGATGACCGCAACAACAAACCCAGCAAGCTCGCCGATCTTCTTTGTCCAGCCGGATATCATGCTGTATGTGATCTGTTCATTTGCAGACAACTCGTAGGCATTGAGGCAAGTCTTGACAGTGTTTCGGAAGATGAAGATATCGTCCATACTCTCCTTAAGTGGCAAGGGCAGCTCATACTCTCCAGGATGAATATCGAGTTTACTCAAACCCTCGGGGGAAGTGAGCGTAGGTGCCTGGAAAGCTTTGTGATGGAAAAGGAGACCGAGGAGGAGGGCATGAGGGCTGAGGAGCAGACTCGAATCAAATATGGTTTCAGGGAGGGTTAAGAGGTTACTGTATTGCCAAGTTAGCACTGGATATCTCCGCTTCTGTGTGGCTAGCTCACGTTTCCTTTTCGCCCAGGAATGTCTTGGTGAAATGAAGCTTGAATCGGATGAGGATACGGTGAGGGCCGCCCTCAGGATCTCGCGACAAAGAGAGCTCCAGGTCTCCATAGCGTAAGAAGAGGAGTGCTCGCGGCCTGGAGCCACTTGGCGCGATGAGAAGCAGAAATAACAGAGCAAGGATCCGATGTTCACCGATCCGGAATCTTTTTTTGGTCGTGCTGATGGTGGTCTCGGCTTGCCTCTCAAGATCCTCGATGGTCATGCATCGGTTTTCCCGCCGTTCGCCCGTCAAGTTGTGCTTGGTGATGAGCTTGAGAAGGATCTGGGCAGTCAGAGAAGGACTCTGGAATGATGGGAAGCACGTGGTCTTACATTGCGCATCTTGCGATTCAATACAGGATCAATCTTTCTCTTCGTCTCTCTCTCGTGGACTAGGCGAAAATCCTTCCAATACTGTTTGAGGCTGCTGGCAGATTTAATGCCAGGTAGACTCCTCCCGTCTAGTCCATGTTTTCGGGTAAAGATCCAGTGAAAGAAAGCGTTGACCTTAGCCAGGGAGATGTTATGCATGCAATGTTTGGGATCTTGCTTGGTGAACTTGCAATAGCTAAGCTTGTTAGTTGTATTGATAGAAAGCAGGTGTGCTGAAACTTACATCTTCCACCGCTGTTCAATCCCATCAAGTTGTCGGGTGGTGCCTTCGGAGTACGCAGTCTCACCTGCGTCCTCCTCGTCAAAGTCATCTTGCATCTGGAGGAAAAATTCGGGAGGCAAGGTGCTCCCGCCATAAAGATCCGAAGGGTCATCTGAATCGACGTCGACGTCAGAGACATTGCTGGAGTCGGAGGTTCCGTCCGAGGCCTGGTCCCCATCGTTGTCAAATACGCTATTACCATCATGCTGGCTGGACGAGTCATCAGACTCATCCGAGATGGTGAATTGGTACCGCTGATTCGTCATTGAAAGCTGTGCGTAGAGGATAGAGTAAAACTTAAGGAGATGGAATTCTCTCTCGGCTCAAGTGGTGGGTTACCTGCCTTTATGTCCATCAGGCGCTGCTGGAGCGGCACCCAAGGGAGGAGGGCTGCAGCAAATGGAAACGTGCTGAGCATTGCCCGGCGCTTAGGTAGGCGGGGCTCTGGGCGATGTCAGGCGGTTAGCCTTGGTGACCCGGTCGGTACTTCTGAATGACTTGACCAGGGTTTGGCGCGCTTGTGTGGGAGCGGCGCCCTTAAAGCGGCATGAGTTTCGCTGGCAAATGGGCGACAGGAAATGACTGTCAGAATTGCTGGAAATGGCAGTCGAGAAGCCGCAGCATTGAATAATTGAGTATATTAAAGAAGAGCTTTAAGCTCTTTAGCTATTAATATACTTAATTATATTAAATATACTATTCTACTATTATTAAACTATAATTTATATTATTATTATTATTATTATATTTATATACTATAGACCTAAGAGATAGATAGTACTTTTACTTTATATAGATATAGGAAAAACTAAATTAGATAAAAACCTATATCCTTTCTATAGCGAGCCTAGGTTAGGCCCCTTATACTATTACTATACATAAATAAATAATCCTTTATATTAGGACTAGAATTATCCTAATTCCTAGTAGGTTAAGAGGGAAAATAATAAAGGAAAGAAAAGGGAGGTTACTTAAGGAGGGCTTATATTAATTATATATTAGTAATACGCTAGTAATTAATATATAAAGTTATTATATAGTTATAGTTAAGGGCCTGGATTTTAAGTAGGTAGATTTAGCTATTAATAGGTTAGCTATTTAGCACTTAGCTATTAATAGTTAGTAGCTAGAGGTCTAGATTTTAAATAGGTATTAACTAGTGCTTAGTTATTAGTAGTTAGCAGTCTAAGCTTAGGGCTTTATAACTATTAATAGCTATTAGTAATTACCTTAGATTTTAGTATTTAGTCTCTTTACTTAGTTTATAATACCTTCCTTTCTTTCTTCCTTCCTTAATAACTTCTATAAATATCCCTATCTTTAGATCCTTACTATACTTATAATAGCTTTAAGTCTTAGTTACTTTACTAACTTCCTTCCTTCCTTTAGGATTACTAATATATTTATCTACACTTTATATAATCTAGCATTATTAATATTATAGCTTTATTATAATCTTATTACTATACTAACTAATATCTTCTTATAGCTAAAGATAATAATAATAATAATAATAATAATAATAATAAAAATAATAAAAATAATAAAAATAATAAAAATAATAAAAATAATATAATTCCTTAGTAGAAAAGGTATAGTACTTAATACTAATCTATTTATATAAATACTAATAATAATAATACTAGCTAAGCTAGTAAATTCCTTAATATATTATTATTATATTCCTAAACTAACTTTAAGTAAGTAAAGAAAAAAGCTAGAGTAAAGGGTAAGATTACTTTAGGGGATAATTTAGCAGTGGAAAGGAACTAGAAATAATACCCTAAATTAATAGTAGTCCCTTAAGAAAGTATATAGTAAAGCATTATATAAGTATCTTTATTAGTTAGCCTAAAGCTATACTAGATTATATATATATACTATAGTAATCTTATATTTAGTACCCTCTAGTAGGAAAGTATCTTATAAGAATAATTATTAGGTTAGTAGTAGGAAAATAATATTAATAAGGTATTAAAATAGCCTACTACTAGCTTAATAATTAGTATATAAGGGATAAAGGGCGGATAGCAATTTATATTATAATTAGAAAAGAAGGATCTTAAATTCTCTTATAAATAAGGGTAAAGGACTTAAGCTTTAAACTTAAAGAGTTCTCTTTCTCTTATCTTTTTATAAGAAGGGAAGAATCTCTCTATAAGTAAAATAAAAATCTCTTTAATCTCTCTTTAAACTAATAATAATTATAATAATAATAATAATCTTCCTTCTTCCTCTTATCCTTCTTTTAACTGTTTATTTTATCTTTATTAAATCCTTACTAATAACTTACTAGCTTACTTATCTAAGGACGCTTACTATAATAAGTCCCTTACTATTATAAGAATAGTATAAAAGGTTCTTTATTCTATATATATTATATAGATAGGTAAAGATAGTATAATAAGTCTTTACTAAGATTAAGTAAATATATTAGTAAGTAGCTATATAGCTTATATATATATATATAAGACTTATATACCCTTACTATTTACTACTATTACTAATACTTAAGCCTTAGTAAAGGCTTTTTTATATAGTAATTGCAGACTTACTACTATTACCTCTAGTTTAGTAATACTGCCTATTTAGGTAAGGTATGCTCACTACGCACTAAACTAACCGCGCATTATATAACTTATTTCTATATAAGATAGCGACCTCCTTAGCCCCTATAAATATATATCTTTAACTTCTGCTTCCTTCTATCTTCTACCTATTTATATTTACTATTTTAACTCTTTAGAGACTATCGCTACCTTTAGCCCTAGCCCCTCCCCCTCTTACTATATTATTGTTCTACATTAAGATAAAGCTCTATAGGAATTAATTAATTAAGGCAATACCTACTCTCGTTTCTAGAGCTAAGTCTTAGATAGTATTAAAAGAATACTACTACTAATAATAATCCTATTCTCTATTACCTTTACTTACTCTATAGTTTATATAGCTTTTCTTCCTACCCTTTTCTTATAAAGTCTAATAATAATTAATAGCCTAGAAGAGTTTCCCTTACTAGACTGCCTTACTAAACTGCCTTATAGCGCTTTAACGCTTCCTAAGTAGTAGAGTATCTTATAATAATGCTTATCTTCATTAGGCTTCTAGCAGTGCTTAGCTAATAGTAGAAATACTATAGTAGCTTATTAATCCCCTCCTAACCCCTAAAAACATAATAGTGAATAATACTATCTTAAGCCTACTTCCTAAAACTAGTATAGGTAGCTATAGAGGCTTCTAATATAACCTTACTCCCTAATTAGTCCCCTAATCCGGGTAGAGAGTAAGGTTATAACTCGCTTAGTAGTGTCTAAGTTACTATATCTCTACTTAGGGGTTACTGAGACTTCCTACTACTTAGGGGAATAACCTCTTAGCCTAGCGCTGCTTATAATAGCTTAGTAGCTTCAAAATTAAGAGTAGGCTAGCAAACTAAGAGGGATAATTAGGGGATAAGAAGATAGGCGTATTTTAGCGAGTTATTAGTATTATATATATGTTAACCCTGTTTATCTTACTATTATAGGTTTATAAGGCGTTTATAATAGTATTTAGTACTCTTCTATTCTCTAAATAGCTTAATAAGTTTATAGCTATAGGCAATTAATATATATAAGTATAGTATTAAGCTCTATTATAGTTAGATAAAAGAGCTAGTACTACTAGGAACTTTCTACCTAATGCTATATAACTACTTAGAAATAACATATTATATATAAATAGCTAATAAGTATAAAAGCCTTCCTTATCTAGCATTTCCCTAAGGACTCTACCTTACTAATAAGTAGTATAAATCCCTAATAGTATATAGTAAGCTAAATTAAGGGGAGTATTATATATTTAGTATAGCTACCTTAGTATAGCTTAGTAGTAAAATAATTAAGATAAAGGAAAAGTAGTTATATATCTACCTTTATTTAATCTATTACTATCTTAGAGAATATAGGGAGGTAGTAGAGAAGTATTAAGCTAGGTACCTATAAGTAGTTATAACTTATATTACTATATAATTAAGTAGTGAGTATATAAGCTAGATAATGCCTGCCTATCTTTACTTAGCTATACTTTAAATACTAAACTCTTTTTCTCTTTCCCTCTCTATACTCTATAATATAAGTATAGCCTTAGTAACTTTTAACTCTAAATAGTAGAAGCTACTATAAAGCCTTACTCCTCCTATCTCTTAGCTAAATATAGTATCTTTATAAAAGAAGGCCCTCTTAGCTCTTAGAAAATCTAGTAATATAGTAATTTATATTCCCTCTAATATTAAGTCTAATACTAAAGATAAAAATAATAAGATCTAAGAACTTAGAAACTTACACTCTTACATAACATAGGCTAGTACTCTTAATTACTAAGGTATATCTAATATTATAGTACTCTATTTAGGTAGAAGGTTCTAATAATAGATGCTTAGATCTTACTAGTATTAAATATAGCATAACTAAACTAAAAGCTATTACTAGTATTATTACTATACTAATAGTATTCCTAGCTTAAGCAAAAGCTACCCTAGCTTAGCCGAATAAGATATAAGTATCTTACCTTACTAATACTAAACTAAGTTAGTAATCTTCTTATAAGATAAATTATATACTTACTAAAGATATATCTACTTATAAAGGTATTGATTTTATAACACTTCCTACTAGCCCTAAAAGCTAGCTATACCTAGTTATAGTAGGTAAGTAATAGCTTTAGCCTATACTAGCTAATTAATAGAGTAATATAATAGTTAATACTATCTTTAATTATAATGCTTATTATAATACCTAAGGTTATCTAGATTCCCCCTTAACTTATATATACTCTTTATAAGCTACTAGCCCTATTAAGATAGTTTAGGTATTACTCTAAGAAAGTGAAAAACCCGTTAGTAATTCGTCTAATAATGCTACCCTTAAAGCCTATAATTCATCCCTAATAGTAAGGATATTACCTAAACTATATTAAGGATAAGACTTAGGTAATATAAGCTATAAGTCTAGCAATCCTAAGTCTAAGGCTATAGATAATAGACCTAAATCGCTAGATAAAGCTTAGTTATCTCCCTAGTTACTATCCCTATACTATCCTTATTATAAATCCCTATATATATATTATCATAGCTTAGGTTAAGACTAAGCAGTTATAACTAGTAGAACTATAATATACTTACTTTTTCCTTCCTATTACTATTAGATTACTAGCTTACCACTGTAATCTAAGTAATCCCTATCCATTTACTAATTATAGAGAGGATTACTATAATACTATTGTGATATAACTCTTAGCTTACCTAGATCACTACTATAATCTAGTAATCCCACTATAGTATATATATACATTCCCTTAGCATATTAGATAAGAGCCTTAAGCTCCTTAGCTATTAACACTCCTACTTAGTTATATAATAACTTACCTTTACACATTACTATTATAACTTATATTACTTACTATAATGTCCTAATCTACTTAATTATTAAACTATATACCTTAGATCTACCCTATACTCCTAGGTTAGACCTAACCATTATATATATATAGTAGCGTAAGAAGAGGAGGATAGTAATATAGATACTAAAAGCTTTAGTAGTAAGGATAGCTATAATATTCTAGAATATATATATAATAAGGACTATTATCCTTTACCTTTAGAGGTTTAAGAATCTAGCTTAGAAGATAATAATATTAATAATAAAGAACATTAAGATTATAAATACTATAGGGTCTCTAAGTCTTATTCCTATTTAGTATATAATATAGCTACTAGTGCCTGGGATTCTTACTAAAGGAGGCGATTTATAAGAGCTTTTATATACTTATTAAGGAAGCGCGATATATTAATACTTAGCTTATTAAGTCTAATATTACTATATATAAGATCTATTCCTTCTAAGGCTAGTATAGTTCTTACTTAGTTTTAGGAATAGCTACTTAAGAATATTTTAATAAAATGTATTACTAAAAATAATAAGACTATATTTTAATTCTAATTTAATTAGCCCCTTTATATAAATTACCTAAATACTACTAGTATAATACCTAATTTAACCCGCTTAATTATAATAAGGAAAACAACTAAGCAAAGCCCTATAGGATGGGTAAAGTACTTAGATAATAAAGATAGCTTCTTTATATAACTAAAAGAAAAAGAGTAGCTAGGGTAAGTAGAGATTTATTAGTATTTTACTAAACATTTCCCTAAATAAGGTAGCTTAAGTCTATAAGTATACTACTATATAAAACTTAAGTATTGTAAGAGAACTTAAAGTTATTATACTCTTCTAGGTTAGGGGTCTTTAACATAGTTATAATATACCTTTAATAAGCTAAGGAGCGCTATAAAATATATTATTCCTTAATATTCTAAGTTATCTATATATATAATTGCTTAGAGTTATTAGTTAGGTAATCTAGAGAGTATATACCTTAATTCTATATATAAGACTATAGTCTATAGTAAGATGCTTAAAGTAAATACTATTTCGTTTAGCCTAATAGAATATTAATAGGTATAATAAATAGCCTAATAAATTACTCTGTCTAAGAAGGTCTATTATAGGTACCTATATAGTAAAAGATTCTTAAAATAGAGGCTCCTAGGTATTGCTAAAGTCTTTAATAGCAAGGTTAAAGGGGCATAGTTAATTAGTATCCTTAGTAATAAGATAGTATTATCGTTAATATATAGAGAAGAACCGCGCTAAGCACGTTATATAAGGACCTAGAGGCTATGATTAGCTATTAGGAATTATAGGTACATTCAATACTAAGCTAGCCTTCGCTCCCGCTAAAATAGGAGCCCTATATAGCTAGAAAACAAGAGCTATCTAATAGGCAATATGGATTTATCTATAGCTACTAGCCTCTATCTTAAAATAAAGCATTAACTAAATAAACTCGACCTATAGAATGGTTAATATCTTTTAATATAAAGGTACTATAGATTATATAACTCTTAGTACTAGATAGTTCTTATTTAGTCTAGAAGGCAATACTACTATCCATTCTAATATAAATTTTACTTAGCCCCTATAACCCTCTAAGAATAAAGTGAAAAGAAAATTATAGAGAAAGAAATAATGCTAGCTTTTTGCTATAGTATATTTAAAGCTTAATAAATATAAAGCTAGCTAGCTAAAATGGAAAATAGTTACTAGCTAGGATTCCTAAGAACTAGAAAAGGGCTACTTATAACTAAAAAGATAATTATACCTATCTCTACTTTAAGAGAACTTTATCACTAGTACATAACCTAAACAATACCTAATAGTAACTATTAATCTAATAATAGTAGATTCCCCCTCTTAATAGTCTAGAGGTAGCTAAAGCATCTCCTTTCTATCTTTAATAATCTATATACTATTAGTACTTATACCCTAGCTAGAATAGCGAACACTCTATAAGGTTATTACAATTAACTAATTATTAATAATAAGCAGTAGAGCTAGGTAATCTAGGTTTAGAAGTCTAATATCTATAGAGAGGAGAGAGTTTATTATTAGATCGAATGAAAGATAATATAATATTCTCCTAATATCGAGTGTATATACACACACGCCTATAGCTATATCCTAGATCTTAACTATCCTATTATATAAGCCTAATATAAGACGCTAGCTATTCGCTAAGAATACTACTAAGCTTACTAAATAGCTATAGCCCTTAAGCGTCTATAAGCATGCATTCTAGTCTAATTCTATACTTAGCTTTAATATAATTTAGTTTAGCTCTTCTTCTTCGAAGAGCTCTCTAATTAGGCTATGGGTAGGACTGAAAACAAGCGCTAATATATATGCTTAAAAAGGCATCTATATCGCCTGCCCGTTCGATTGGATGAATTAGTATGCATTTTAAACTAGGTTAAATAATCTAGACCTATTTAACCCTTCCTAATAGTTATAAGTTAGCCTATAAGTTTTTAATAATAATAAAGTTAATTCGCTATACTAATACTCTCTTAAGCTTTATTATTATACTAACTCCTTAAGCTATACCTTAAAGGAAGCTTAGCGCTTTAAGCTAGTAAAGGTATTTCTTACTAAGGAACTTATAGATCTTATTATTAGCTTTAGGGTTATTAATAGGCCTTAAAGTTCTATATATAATAGTATCTTATAGGTAGTTAACTTAGTAGAAGTATAAGTACTATACTAGGGCTAATAGGTTAGGTTTAGGTTAGTAAATATTACTAATAGAAGTACTAAGGTAGTGTAAGCTATATATATCGCGCTATAGTATATTAAATATAATTACTATAGAGTTTATAAATATAGTATAATATATAGCTATAAATCTATACTAGAATATAGTGTTTAACTTATTACTATAAAGGAAGTCCTTAATAGACTAATAAATAAGATAGATATAGTCTTCTTAGATTATAAGAAATAATATATATAGATCTACTATAGATTAAAGGTTATTTAAGATAGTTAGTAGTAGACTTAAGAGTATATATAGTTTATATAACTAAAGTAGCTAGTAAGCAATAATTACTACTAAGATTATAAAGCAGTAGTAATCGCTATCTTACTTAGATAGCAATTGCTTAATATAGTTTATTATCTAATAGTAAAGAGATATTATATAATAGTTAAGTCTAACCTAAAAGTATAAGGTAGATCTAAGGTATATAGTTTAATAATTAAGTAGATTAGGACATTATAGTAAGCAATATAGGTTACGATAGTAATATATAATAGCGAGTTATTATATAATTAAATAATGTTAATAGCTAAAGAGCTTAAGGCTCTTATCTAATATACTAAGTAAGTATATTTATATATTATAGTAATTTACGTAGGATCGTAAGGTGCGTAAGATCGTAATGGTCTAGGATCGTAACAATCTAGGATCGTAGGTGCAATCTATAGTAGCGTGCTCCTTATGTAATAGGAAGGAAACAGTAGGTATGTTATGGTTCTGCCAGTTGTGACTGCCTAGTCTTAACCCGGCCTATAATATGATATCCCCCCTCCGTTAGTTCTTATCCTTAAGACTATATAAATAGGCTAAGCCTATAAACCTTATTAGTGAGTAATGTCCTTCCTTATCTTCCCTAGCTATAATGCTAATAAAATGTTAAGTCGTATAGAGAAATAGTATTCTCGCAAAACTATTGAAAAATTATCTTTCGCAGTGAATATCGAGTTTAATAGATCCTTTGCTAATATACTATATATATATTGTTTTTATAATAAGAAATTATGCGTAATATCTAATAAGTTTGCTTATTATAGTGAGTATATCCGCTGAGGGCGAAGTTATAATAGAACGCGCATAGCTTCTTCTTGTAAGAGCCCCTTTTTCTACTTCTTCTTAGGTTATATATTAATATTTTTCATAGTAAATTAACTACTTTCCTAGGAAAAGAGGCTTAAGAGTAATGAGGAAAATACTAGTGATGCTCTTCTAGAGGTTTATGCTCGAATAGTAAAGTTATAAGCTAAAATAGCTAAGGCTATAGGGAGGTTATCGCGGATTTGGAAAATTCGAGCAAAGGTATTTACTAAGCGTAATAAGGCTATGTATTATAGTTTATAGGGGCTTAAAGAGGAGGATAATTTATTAAGAGCGCTTAATATATATAAGGAGTAAGTAGTCTAGGATATTTAGTCTATAGGTATTCTTAATAAGATTAATTAGTCTGCTCTAGGTTTAGGGGATAACTTAGTTAATATAAGCTTTTTAATTAATCTTTTAATTCTTGCTTTTAGTATTAGCAAAAGTTCTTTAGGAGGCGCTATGTATAGGTAATGTTTTTAGCTAGTTCTTATTAGTTATTACTCTTAGGGTAGTCTTTCTATTTAATAAGGTACTTAGTTTATTTATTTATAATTCTTATATTAAGGATTACTTTTACTATATATTTTTTGGGTCTTTTAACCTTAGTTTTGTATTTATTACTAAACTTAGTATAAATTGTGTTTTTTATAGTCTTAAGAAGTAAGATATAGAAAACTAGGTAAAGTTTAACTTTTAGTAGTAAGTCTAACTAATAGTTATTTTCTAAGATTTTCTTCATAATTTTATAAGGTCTAATAAATTTATAGTTTAGTTTTTTGTTTTATTGTTTTATTTTAATATTCTTTATTATAAGATAGACTATATCTCTCTCCTAGAAGGATAGTCTCTTTATCCTTTTTAGGTTATAGTATTTTTCTATTTAGTTCCTAATAAATTCGAGTTTGGTTTTTAGTTCTTTATATAGATTTTTTAATTTTTCTAATATAAGGATAGCTTTAGGGATAATTAATCTATCTTAGCTTATTCTATAGGTATTAGGGTTAAATCTAAAGTTAGTATATACTAAGGCAAGCTTTATACTTTTATTTATAGCTATATTATAGCTTAGCTATATAATTAGGAGCTTCTTAACCTAGTTATTCTATTCGTAGTTAATATAGTATTAAAGGTACTATTTTAGTATTTAGTTTATTCATTCTATCTAACTATTAGTCTATAGTTAGAAAGCTATAGAGAGTTAGTAGTTTAATCCTATATAATCTATAAGTAATTACTAAAACTTTAAAGCGAATAGGGATCCTTAATTAGAGAGGATTTCTATAGAGAGTTTATAAATACTAATAATATTTCGTAAGAAGATATAGGTAAACTACTCTATATCTATTAATTCCTAATAAGGTATAAAATAGGAAAGTTTCATAAATCTATCTATAATAATAAGAATGCTATTATAAAGGGTTCTAGTTATGAGATCCTTTAATAGGGGTAGTTTTATAATAAAATCTATAGTAATAGAGTCCTAAGGTTGCTTAGCGATTAGTAAGGGCTATAGTTCTCTATAGGGTTTATAGTATTAAGCCTTAGTTTTTATATATTTATTATATTAGTTAATAATAGTTTTTACTACTATTTTTATCTTAGGAAATTAATATATTAATCTAACTTTATTAAGGGTTTTATTAACTCCTTAGTATCTATAAAGTGAATGCTTATATATTTCTTAGATAAGTTAGTACTATAGTTCTTTAGGAACTTACTACTTATTTATTTTTTTATCTTAGGATAGCTTGTTATTATGTTATTAAATCCGGGCGTAAAGATTATTATAATTTATAATAATATAAGTTCTTCCTACTAGCTTATTATAGTATCTATTGCATTATATAGTAATATAGTGCGTATTTTCTTTTATATTAGTGCCTTTAAAATTCCGGTCTAAAGCGTTAGTAAGTTTTCTTTAGTTATTATTATATATTCCTTCCTATTTATAGATTAAGGTTATAATAATGTTAGTCTTAATGTAGTCTAATCCTATTTTCCCATTTAGAAGGTATTTAATATAGTATTATTTGTTAAATAGTATCCACTTATTTTTCTAGTTATAGTATTTCTTTAGTACTATAAGGTATGCTAAGTTTAGGTTTATCTTCTATACTATAATAATATACTTCTATTTAAGGTATCCTTTAGGTATAAAATATAGGAATTATTTATTAATCTTAATTTTTCTATTATTAAAGTTATATCTATAGCTTATAGTATTAGCTTATCTATTCTTAGATTCTTTTCTATAGATAATAGTATAGTTAAATTCTATAAGATATTTAGTATAGTGTAATTATTATTTAATAAGTTCTTAGGTAATAGTAAAGTAAGTAATATTTTTATAGTCTATATAGACCTTAACTTAATACTTATTCCCTAGGAGATAGTATCGAAATTCCTTAAATAAGTTAATAATTACTAGGAATTCTTTATTATAGATAGGGTAATTAAGTTTGGCTCTATGCATTTTATAAGAAAAGAAGGCAATAGGGTAAAGTATACTATTATTATCTTATTATCCAATCTAGGAACCCTATGCGTAGCTTAATAAGTCCGTTTTAAGTTCGATTTCTCGTTTAGGATTGAAGGTTGCTAGCACTAGTTCGCTTAGGATAACTTCCTTAATATTACTAAATGCTTTCTTAGTAGCTATATCCTATTAAAAGTCTTCTCCTTTTTTTATAAATTTAGTAAGGGGTATAGTAAGTCTACTAAAGTTTTAAATAAATCTTTAGTAGTAGTTTGCGAACCTAAGGAAAGATTGTACTTCCTTAATATTCTTTAGTCTAGGCTATTTGCTAACTATAGCGATCTTCTTAAGGTCTATTCTAACTTAATTATATAAGATTATATATTTAAGAAATTCTACTTCTTTAATATAAAAATAACTTTTCTCTAGTTTAACTAATAACTTATTATCTTATAGTACTTTTAATACCTTATAGATATATTCTATGTATTCTTCTTTAGTATTAGAGAAGATTAGGATATTATCTAGGTAGTATACTACGAAGATATCTAAGTGTTCTTAAAGTATATAGTTAATTATTCGTTAAAATAAGGTAGGTGCATTTATAAGTCTAAAAGGTATAATAAGGTATTCGTAGAGTCTGTACTTCATTCTGAAGGCAGTTTTCCATTCATCTCCTACTTTAATATGGATTAGGTTATACGCTCCTTTAAGATCTAGTATTATAAATACCCTTTTCCTATAGAGCCTATCTTTAAGCTTTATAATTAGAGGTAATAGGGTTTGATCTTTAAGGGTAATTATATTTAACTATCTATAATTTATAATAAGCCTAAGTTTTCTATTTTTCTTAGGAATGAATATAACTAGATAGCCTATAAAAGACTTAGATTCCCTTATATACCCTTTCTATAGCATTTTATTAAGATATTCTTTAAGTGTGTATAGTTATGTTTTATTAAGGTTAAAAATCTTATAGAATATAGGTAATATTCTGTTTTTTAAAATAATTTTATAAGTCTATTTATTAAATTAGGGTAGACCTATCTTAAGTTCTTCCCTAAAGAGCTTTTTATAGATATAATACTCTAATAGTACATTCTTAAGGTATTCTTCCTTAAGTATTTTTTTATATTCCTTAAGGTCTTTATTTATTTATATAAACTATTATCTAATGCATCTAATTATTCTTTAGATATATTGCTATTTTATTCGTTTTTATTTATATTATATTCCCTTTAGGGTTAGTAAGGGTTTTCTTTCCTTATCCTTTCCTTTACTATTAGTACTATCATTAGTTAAAGTTTAAGATCTCTTTTCTAAGTTATTCTTATGATTGCTAGAGAGGACATTATTAAAGTTAATATAAACCTAGCTAGTTCTCTAGTTAATATTAAGGTTGAATTTCTTCAGCTATAGGTACCCTAGAATAATGTTATAATATAATATAAGTATAATATTAAGGGTAATACCTTAGTTCCTTCTATTAATAAAAACCTTTAAGTGATTAATTTATTAAGTTATCTATCTACTATCATATGTGAATATGTTGCCTTTAAGATTGTATATTATATATAGGTTGTTTTTATTCTTCTATAGTAGCTTTAGCCTATTAACTATGCTAGGGTTAATATATAAGGCTTTAGCTCTACTATCTACTAATATAGTAAGCTATTTATCCCTAACTCACACTTATAGCTTAAGTATTATTCATTTTATTATTAATTCTATTATATATAGAGCCTTTTTTAAAGGTAGTTCTTTCTCCTATCCATTGCTTGCTTATTACTCTTCTATAGGTAGCGTTTATTATTTTTTATGAATCCTTTATAGTCTTTCTTAAGGTATCCTCTAGGTGACTTTTTATACTTTATAATACTAGATATTGTTCCTGTATATTAATAAATGTATCTATACTATACTTAGTCTTTAGTGTTCGTATTAGTCTAATTATTAAAATTAAATCCTTTATCTCTTATCCGTATGAGTTAATTGTACGTTTCCTATTTTTCCTTATAGTATTTAGAGTATGTATTATTATTATAGGTAAGGGTATAGGTAGCTATGCACTTAGCTATTTAGGTATTATACTATTCCTATACCTTTACTCTAAGGTATACTTAGTATTCCTTAAATATATAGTGTTTTGGGTCCTGTAGTCCTACTAGGCATTCTTTAGGATAGTATTTATTATATACTTTAAGTCTTACTACCTTATAGTAGGATTTCGATTATGATATAGTTATATATTTCCTATTCTATATAGGGATTATTAATAACTAATCCTTCTACCTTAGTAGGATAATAATTATTCTCTACTTTATTGCCTTTATACGTCTTATAGTAGTGGTAGTAATATAATATTTATGAGAGATAGTTATATCCTAATGCGGAGAAGTGTAGTTATTTATTATCGCTCTCTCTTAGTATTAGAGTGATTAGGTTATAAAGGGCTATTCCTTTAGGAATAGCTTAGATATATACTAGTTCTCTATTATATACTTCCTTACGTTCGTATTTAAACTAAAGGTATATATCCTTCTTTATATCCTATATGGCTTTGCTATGTTCTCTATAGGTATATATCTTCTACTATAGTCTATTAATTAAAGGTAGAATAGTCTATTCGATTGAGGGTATAATAGCTTGCTACTATTATATTTCTTAGTTATTATCTGCTTCTCCTTCCTCTAACGATATGTTATTAATGCTAGAGGCTATTTCGTAGCTAGCGTAGTTATTACTTAGGTATTCATTAGTAGGGGCTTAGATATTACTATTTCTAAGAGGAAGACTTAGCTATTATGCTTGTCTTACCTTACGTCCTATAGATATAAAGGGTTCGTTATTCATACCCTAGCGATTCTACCCCTAGATATATTTATATAGTTATCCTAGTTATTCTCCTAATAGGGAGCTTCCTAACTCTAGAAGGGTCCTATTTATCTGACTTATATAGTGGTTATAATCTAGTGTTAGTTATACGTTAGGGATCTTAATAGATAGTTGCTAGTATGTATTTTAGTTTTCTAGGACTAGTATAAAAGGTAGTGACTATTGCTTAGTACCTTTTTGTATTATAGTAATAGTTCTGCCTGTTGTGTTTCTCTAGGCTTAGCCCTTAGGGATTAGGGCCTAGTAGTGAAATATATCCTTTGTTTTACCCTTCTAAGTGTACTTAATATTAGGGGTTTTCTCTTTCCTTTCTTCTGTATAGGTATGTTTATATGTTTTAGCTTCTTCCTTATTAAAGTATAGCTTATCGCTTAGAAGGTATACTGTATTAGGAGTTACTTTAGTATTATCGTAGCTATATTTAGCTATAGTAATTACTTTGCTATAGGTGGCTATTTATATAGTTTCGTGTTAGTGGTTAGTAAACTGAATATACTTACCTTTAGGTATAGGCTTATGCTTTTAGTTAGTCTTAAGCTTTTAATACTTGCTTTTAAAATGTCCTATTCCTCTATAATTCTAGTATTTCACCTTAGAGTGATCCTATTATATAGCTCTAAGTTCTATAGGGCTAGACTAAGTTCTATAGAAGGTATTCTTTCCTCCTTTATTATAAGAGTTATAGTAATTATTATAGTTATTACTTTTATCTAGGTAGTAAGGGTTATAAATTATCTCCCTACCTTTTCCTTTAGTAGCTACTCTTTCTCTATATCTTTTATACTATTATTTATTAATCTTTATAGCTATAATAATAAAGTCTATAAGGGTATTAGGTTAGTTAGCTTTATATAGCTCATCCTTAACTTCCTCCTTAAGTCCTTTATAGAAGATTTCTATAAGAATATTATTATCCTATTTAAGGCGTAAAGAGATTTATTTAAATATAATAGTATAAGTAGCGGTAAATTAAGTTTATTTTACCTTATAGATATTAGTAGCTACCTACCATTCCTTATTAATTATTCTAAAGGTATCTTTAAGTGCTATTTTAAAGTTATCCTATTTTAAGAAGATGTTTATAGTATCTTAATTATATATATCTTCCTTACTTTTAAGGAAATCCTATATAATAGGTTTAAACTATACTATAGCATTCCCCTTAAGTTATCTATTAGTGAATAGAGCTTATGCTTTACCTAATGTAAGTTTAGTTAGAAAGAATCAAAAGTATACCTTTATCCTAGTAAGGAAAGGTATAATATCCTTTGATTCTCTATTAAATAGTATTGGGAGGGGTAGCTTAATGCTCTCCCCTAGGTTTCTAGCTTCTCTAGGTTACTCTACCCTAGATATAATAGTTAAGGTAATAGGCATACTATATACTTAATCCTACAATCTATTAATAAGAGTATAAAGCTATACTATCTTAGTAACTATTTTAGCTATGCTTAGGGGTGTAGTATATACTAGTAGTGGGTTTCTTCTAGTAGCCGAATTAGCAGTAGTAAGGCATAGTGTAAACATATTTAATAGTAGGTATTGCTTAGGTTAATATAGTAATACACTAAATAAGAGCTATTAATATATAATAGTTAGGTCTAACCTAAAAGTATAGGGTAGATTTAAGGTGTATAGTTTAATAATTAAGTAGATTAGGATATTATAGTAAGTAATATAGGTTATAATAGTAATGTATAATAGTAAGTTATTATATAACTAAATAATATTAATAGCTAAAGAGCTTAAGGCTCTTGTTTAATATGCTAAGTAAGTGTATTTATATACACTAGTGATTTGCGTAGGATTGTAAGGTATATAAGATTATAATAATTTAGGATTATAATAATCTAGGATTGTGAGTACTATAACAATCGGGTCTATCCTAGTAACGTATAGGGTAGGTCTAGATATAGGGTATATAATTAAGTAGATTAGGATATCGTAATAAGTAATATAGATTATAGTCTAGTAATAGTAGAATAGTAAATTCAATATAACTAAGTGTATTAATAGCTAAAGAGCTTAAAGCTCTTATCTAATATACTAAATAAATATATATATATACATATTAGGATCACTAAATCACAGTAGTAATCTAAGTAATCTATAGTCCTAGATCACGATAAGTTTATAGTGATCCCTTTATAATTAGTAGCTTAGAGGGGATTACTAGCTCACGGAAGTGATCTAAGTGATCTGTGTATGATAGGCGAGGAAAAGTAGGTATGTTATAGTTCTGCTAGTTATAACCGCCTAGTCCTAGCCTAGGCTATAATATAATATCCTCCCTTTGTTAGTTCTTATCTTAAGACCTATTAATAGGCCTAATCGGAACTTCCTTATAAGTGCTTTTTTAACTTAGTTTTATAACCCCTCACTACTAACTATAATATTAGGTTGTATTTCCAAATCTTCTAAAACTATCTAGCGATCCATTCTTACACGAACTATCGAGACTAAGGGTAATGTAGTTATGCCTTATTCCTATTGTTTTAAGGCGCAGTGGGTATGCTAGATGTCTAATAAGTCCTCTTATTGCGGGGAGTACATTCAGTATGGTCGTTCTTATAATAGTTTAAATGTCGCATCCTTCCTATCCGTCCTTCTTAAGTGCCCTAGTCCTAGCCGTACCTTTACTAACATTTATAGTACTTATACCCTAGAGGCTTAGCGAAAAGTTAAAGCTAATATTAAAGCAGTGGAGAGCGCCCTAGTAGAAATGCTAGCTTGCTTAGCTTATCTTTATTCATAAAAGAAATTATTAAAGGAGCGTGGTTCTTCTTTATTCTCTCGCAGTATATAGGAGCTAGATAAAGTAGATAGGGTCCAATCCTAAGAAGAGGCTATTCTAGCGGAGTAGCGTAAAGTAGGAGAAGCGTAGGGTGCTAGTGCTATTAACTTACTAGATTGGTTTGCTATTTTAGGGTCCTCTTTGCTTAATCTTAGCGTTACTAGTAAAAGTTCTTTAGGAGGCATTGCGTATAGGTAAGGTTTTTAGCTAGTTCCTATTAATTATCGCTCTTAGGATAGTCTTTCTATTTAATAAGGTACTTAGTTTATTTATTTATAATTCTTTTATTAAGAATTGCTTCTACTATATACTCTTC